>CM060342.1:7010043-7020043 GCA_030674155.1 Stramonita haemastoma | reverse complement strand
CGAACCCTGTGGGATTTCTTCCTTTAAAAATTTCTTCTTACTAAGGAATGTACAGCCATGGGTTTCAAAGTGAGCGCAAGATGTCCTGTATGTGTTCTCACACGGGGTCTACGTTTATAGTCTCATCCGGAGGACTTTGGGAGAGTCAGTTCTGATGTTAACTCCTGGAGGAAAATCTCCTTGAATGGGGCGTCTTGGTGGTGGCTCGAACCCAGGCTGTCACGTCACAAAAGCAACACTCTAACCACTAGGCTAACCCTCCCCCCCCCCCCCTTCACAATCAGAGCTGTATCAAAGCTGTATACTTCATGGTTGGTACTTTGCAGGTGGCCCCCTCCTTTTAACAGAGCAGGGGGATGGGGTAGCCTGGTGGTCAGAACATTGCACTCGCAATTTGATGACCCGGGTTCGAATCTCGTTACAGAGGATTTTTCCTCTGGAGTTGACATCAGTGCCGACTCCACTCCCCTCAAAAGTACTTCGGATGAGACTATAAACCAAGGTCCCATGTCTGAACGCATGCAGAACATCTTGAGCACATGTTTAATGGGGAACGAGGCATCTGTTTTGGCCGATTTTTATATCTTCAGTTCTTAAGATATACACATCAAATTTTGCACAGAGGTAGAAAAACATCATTTTAAGCGACTACAGAAAGTTTCAGATTAATGTTGAGTAAAAAAAAAAAAATCATGATCTTTTTTTTTAATTGCAGTAATAAAAAACGGGTACATCTTGGTCTCGTCCACACTTTGCAAAGATATGAAGTACTGAAGCTATAATCATTAATCACAATTTTGCCAGAGACAACTCTCTTGTTGCCATGGGTTCTTTTACGTGCACTAAATCAGTACTGCATGTAAACGGGACCTTGGTTTATCCTCTTTTGGCACTTCCATTATTCTTATTGTTGTTATTGTTATTATTACTATACTTGTAGTTACTGTTGTTGCTGTTACCAATATCACTAATGTCTTTAGTACTAATATTAATCGTATCATTATCAATGAATTAATTTAAATGTCTACAAAAACTGTACAAAAACTAACCCCATTTTTTAAAAAGGCAAACATGATGGCAAATATAATCTAAAAAATAAAAAAATAAAAAAAATAAAAAAGAGCCATGGTTTTTATTGTTACCACATTATTTTATTCCAGTCAAGATGTTCCACCTTTTCACAAAAGCTAATCACAAAAAAAACACAGCAACATTTCAACTTGTCACATTCAAGCATTACTGCTTGGATGTGTCCCTGCCAATCCACACACACACACACACCACACACACACACACACACACAACACACACACACACAGTCACACATACATACGAGTGCACATACTCACACATAATCGTTATGCATGTGCACACACGCACGCACGCACGCACGCACGCACACACACACACACACACACACACACACACACACAAAACACACACACACACACAAAACACACACACACACACACACACACACACACACACACACACACACACACACACACACACACACACAATCACAGTGACTGTGAAAGATTGTTCCGATGTCCAATAAAACCTCTCTCTATCCAACCCAACACACTCATTCCCACCAAACCATAAAAACAGCCCTACCTAAAAAACCTTAACTTCAAAATACTCCTTTTTTTCTTTAACCTAAAAAAAAAAAAAGGTAAAACACACAGGTCTCACAGCGTGCAAATCCAGCATAACTCAGACAAGGCTACAGGGCCCAGTACTAAAATCACCATGCCTCTCCCTTTTACCAAGTGCAAGTGTGGTCAGTTTCTGCTATGATTCAGCACCAGCTGGGATGGAACAGATAGCAGCTGAGAGAAGCTGAAAGTGGGGGAAACTGACAGCTGTGGTCTATCATTATCTGAAAAAAAAATAACAATAAAACTCTGAGGTGTATGAAAGACACCAAAAAGTTCAACAAGACAGTGGGTGGTGGTGGTTGTAGTACTTACTGAACATTACCTGCTGTTACTATCGTTTAATTCATTTCTCTTTCTTTACTGATATATATCAACACTGACAAGAGTCAGTCAACATTTACCTGGATGCCTACAAAACAATATCATAGAAGATACTTGACAACCTTTTCTTTTTCCTTTTCTTTCTTGACAAAACAGAGACTTGTCCTCTGCCACACTTCCAAGTCTAGAATGAGAAAATTTTCGTTTACCCAACATATACACACACATTCTCTTTCCTCTCAACTCTGCCATCTCTCCTACCCCCACCCCCACTTTCCTTCCCTCCTCACCCACTCCCTCTCTCCTTTTGCCCCCCAGGCCTCCCCCCCCCCCCCCCCAGAAGGAGGGACTAAGAGTGACGCAGGAAGTAGTCGATGACTGTGGAGAATGCAGCAAACCCTGCGGCTCCCAGCAACCCTGGCTTCAGACCAGCTGTGAAAACACACACACACGCACGCACGCACGCACGCACGCACGCACGCATGCACGCATGCGCGCACACACACACACACACACACACACACACACACACACACACACACGCACACACACACACACGCACACACACACACACACACACGCATGCACACACACGCACACACGCATGCGCATCATCATCATCATCATCATCATAATCATCATATTCATAATTGTAAAATATGGAATTTATATAGCAATGAATCTTGTAAAGCAAACAAATTGAAGCGCTCACAAATTTAAAGACAGAACACATCTTTTCTTTAATTACTATAAATGGTGCTGCACTCTCCACAAGGAAAGCAGCCCAAATTTCATACATATAAATGAAAGTAGATCCATGATATCTATAACTAATGATATCACATACATTACAATCCAGACAGCACAAAAGAATATGTTTCAATATAAACAAGTCTAAACTCCAGACATACACAATGTGTAATCAACCTGCTTAAACAATATTCAAGTGATAGGAAATTATACACCATGCAAACATGGATTGAAGTTGCTGCTACTCATTCCATGTTATCTAGAAGACAAGTCAAAATCTGTCCAAATATCAATGGAATTCTTCTACGTCTTCTTCATTGAATATTCAGAAAGCAACTCTTGTTATGTGTTATATAAGTGGAAATGAGTTGCACTGCCGTTAAGCGCCTGACAAGTCAGGCCCAGCAGATCTGACTTTGGCTTGGAAGAACAAAAATCTTTTTAAGTCTTTGTGGAAAAAAGGCAGGAGATAAGAATCAGAATCAGTGAACCACAAATATGTGCAAATAAAAAATATTTTTTTAATTCAGATAAACCATTTGGCTGAAATCTGTTAAATTGCTTTTTTTTTTTCCCTCAAAAAAAGAAAAAGCTCTTTAATCCTTTCACTGCTATCATATTTTACTCAGGCACATGCTGGACAAAACAGAGAGAGCGCTGAATCATGACGAACAGCAATCGTCAACTGAGCATTGCTGGTGGCAGTTTCTATGACGAACGCTGTTCATCAACAGCGCACACAGCACACAAACCCAAAATCACTCAGTCCAGACAGCTAAATTTAGCGCACCCCTATCTTTTACCTAGTCCAAGTGTGGTCAGTTCCTGGTATAAATAGCACCAGCTGGCCCCAGCTGGGCTGGGATGGGATGAAATAATTAGCCGCTGAGAGGAGCTGAAAAGTGGGGGATACTGACTGCTGTGCGCAGTAACGAGGTTAAAGATTTCACATGCTTTCAAGAGTAAAGACACACAGATCAAACCACTTTGTACCGTACCTCTGAATCCGATGACTCCCCCCACAATAGCTCCGGAGAGAGGCCCGTTAGCCATGTCGCTTTTCCCGCGATACTGCAACAGACGACACAGTCAGGTGGTTTGGTTGAAAAAGAGAAAAAAAAAGGTAGTTTGGTTGCACTACTGGAAGGTAAAGCAGCGAAGGAGAGGAGATGGGCGCCACCCTCAACATGCTGGCCCCTAGAGAAGCTGAGGTCTCTGACGCCTCGCTCCCATGCAACCACATAGGTTATGGGACACCTTTACCTTTAACCCACTTTCCACTCATTTCCAGTTCCGTGTCCTTCCTCAAAGTCGGAATGCGGCTACCTTAGTTAATGGTGGGCGAAAATGGTTGTATACATGTATGTATACACAAAAATCTAACCATTAGTGAACCTTGGAGCTCTAGCCAAGGAACAAAAACGACAAAAAGTTCAGGTCCCAAAAATAACTTTTCAGGAGTAAAACTCTGTATCTGGAGGTATGGCAGTCCTGACCATCACAAAGTGATCCTGTACTGTGCTTGTGTACCCAGCTAATGTAGCATATTCCAAACTTTTATTTCAAATTCAAAGCAAAACCAAAAAATTAGTTAAAAATTCCCAAGAAAACTATTCAATGTAATCGGAGTGTCAGATCAACAATTATTCTTGACAAGTATTCTTTCCTTCTAACAGTAAACTACTGCCAAAGTGTATAACCTTTATAAGTGTGTGGTAGTGTGTGTGTGTGTGTGTGTGTGTGTGCGTGCGTGCGTGCGTGCGTGCGTGCGTGCGTGCGTGCGTGCGTGCGTGTGTGTGTGCGTGCATGCGTGCGTGCGTGCGTGTGTGCGTGTGTGCGTGCATGCATGCGTGTGCGTACATTCAGATTTGCTAAAACTATAAATTGTTATCCGGGCCACTCTTCTGAAACCTGTACAATTTTGTTACATGGTTTGGGAAAAATCAAAATCTGCATTTGATGCTGTTTTCAGTTGTTTTTAAGAGATTTATGATTGCTTGATCAGGTAAAATCAAAAGTAAATTGATTACTCTCTGAGAACTTTAAAAAAACAATACTTTATCCAATGAGTTGAAAACGTTCGCGCGTAACAGATGACACCATAAGAAGGAAATATTTTTTATTTATATGCAGAAAAAGATTTCATTTTAACATGGCAGAACCAATCAGCGCATAGTCTCATCTAGAAGGGGAGAGAAAATGATGTTAGCATTGGATTCCTTAATATTCTTCCGCTAAACAGCCTCAGGGATTGAATTTGAGAAAATATAATCCTTTTGTCGTCTCGGTTGTAACGCGATTTTTGAGACACCACTGACATAATTTTTGTTGGAGTGCTTATTGTATAAAAACTTTCCGACTTACAAGTCTGTTAAACATCCATAATTCATAAGAATAAGTTTTATTTTGAGAACAAATGGAAAGTAGGCTGCTCACACTTGATAAGACTAGAAGTTTCATTGCACAAGGCAGGTCATGAATGCGACACCGCGGTTACGCGCGAACATTTTTTTTTTTTTAATTTAAAAAGTCATGTGTTAGAATCCAAATAAGGTATAAAATGCAATATAATTGTTTGCATGTTTGGTCATCTTTAGTTTTCAGTGCAGCTGTTCTATCTAATTGGTACCTGAAGTTAGAATTTTAGCAAATGCAAACCACTCCTACGGCAATGTAACAAAATTGAGATTGTAAATGGTGGATTTTTCAAGAAACAAATCAGTTTATGGATGTAATTCCTAGTTGTAGCACATAGTTCTTGATTGTGCTGATAGTTGTACCACTTTTGATTAAATATGTCAAGTTACACACCCCAAAACAAATTAGAACAATTTTTATTTGGCTATGAATATGACACCCCTCTCCTGCATAGGTTTCAGAAGAGTGACCCATCCATTGCTTGTGTGTTATATAGGTCAAATGCAAGCGCTTTGATTTGTTTCTGCAAGATATAGCGCTATATAAATTCCATGTATTATTATTATTATTATTAATCAGTAGTGATTTGGAGAGGTGAAGGGGGGGGGGGGGGTGTGTTTTGTGAGATTTTTTTTTTCTTAAAACTGTCTTTCTCTCTGGATTTTATCCAGAGGAGCTCTTGCACAAAAGACAATTGATCCAACATTTTTCTAAGATGGAAGGTGGCAGAACAGTTAAGACATTCGCCTGCCAAACAAGAAAACAGTAAGGTTCTGAGTTCAATTCTCAGCCTCACCCTTTCTTTCCAATTTGACAAAAAATTCGAACTGAATGTCAAATTCCTTTGGATGAAACCATAATAATATTATATAAACCAAGGCCCTGTGTGCAAAAGCATGCACAACATCCTCTTGCACACACATTAAAAAACCCCATTTCAGAAGAGTAGGCCATTTTGTGCCTGTAAGAACGGAGGACAAAATTAAAAAATAAAACACATGTAGGCAGATGTAGTGTTTAGACATCATCCCTGAAGTCAGAATGCAGCTACCTAACTAGCGTGAGGGGGGGGAGGGGTGGAGATGGGGGCAAGTCACATACCAAAAGTCTCACCATTGATGAACCTTGAAGTTCTAGTTTAGGAACAAAAAAAAATTTTTATGTGTAAATTATATATATATGACAACTTTAAGCTTCAAAACCGAGTCCTGAGCCCCCCCCCCCAAAATGTGACTGTGTGTAAAATCAATTTTATTCTTTTTCTGGAGGATTAGTTAAAGGCTAAACTTTTGCTTTTGCTTTTATTTTATTTTTATTGTCTGGCCATGTAATATGCCGTGTATTGACATAGTATTGTATGTGTATGTATTTTTCCTCGGGTTTTTTTTTTTGGCTAGTCAAATTTTTCATGTTCATATGTAACCTATTTAAATTGATTTGATTGTACAGTGCGGTGAGCCCATGTTTGGGGGAATTTGCGCTATATAAGCCTCCATTATATTATTATTATTAAAATTTTACACTTTTTACTTGTAATAATCACTGAATGTGTCAAGACCTATGAAATTTTAGCATTCACTGACTTAAAGACAAAGCACACTAAAATACAGTCATCTATGAAAAAAACTTATAAATTGTAAATTCTAAAACAAAAGTACACAAGATACAGCACATAATGTTTGGCTTCATCAATTTCATTGTGCTTGCTGAATCTTTTCAAACAACGGTCAAAATAACACATCCCAATATTACCTGCAACATGATTTCTTAGATATAAACTTAAGTGCGACTGCAACCCCCCAAAATGAGTGTGACAGTCAAACACTCTAAACTTTCTCTAAAATCGAGAAGACAAGAGGCAACACTCACGCTCTCCAATAAGCATTCAGTGCCGGCAAACATGGCGCCGATCATGGCAAAGTTTTTGCCGTATGACAAGGATCGGTTCTTCATCTCTTGAAGCACCATGCGAGTTGTCGGTGTCTCCGTTGACATGGTAGACATGGGGTCGACACTGGCTGTGAAAAGTCCAAACACTCCACCCAGTGCAAAACCTGCACACAGCAAAAATGATCCCTCATGAATATTCAAAAATCTCTCTCTGTCTCTGTCTCTCTGTCTGAGTCAGCATGTGTTTCTCTCTCTTTCATTCACTCACCCACTCATTTACTCACTCTCACACACACACACACACACACACATACACACACACCACACACACACACACACACACACACACACACACACACACACACTCACAGTGACACACATGCACACAGAACATCTTAAATCCTGTTCCCCTTTTCGTAAGAGTAAGCCATTGTGTGCTGGTGGAAACAGATAAGATTTAAAAAACTGCATACACATGGGGACTGGATGTAAAAAAGCACATGAATGATTATTCCATTATCCTCGATATAAAAGAATAAATAAATCACACACACACACACACACACACACACACACACACACACACACACACACACACACACACACACACAATTTTTGCCCATAATGTCAAACATCATTTGAGTAAATGGGTTTTGAACCAAATCATGTGCAAAGATCCCACATGTTATAATATAATAATTTTTATATTTATAGATCTTCATTTCTCCAAAGAAGCAAACCTAAAACCATGATTGATTTGCTAAAGATCGAATTGTGTTTGGTTGTTGGTTTGTTTTTTTTTAATTTTGAAGTTGCCTTTTTAAGTTTTTTGCTTCCAAACAAAGTTTTTGAACATTTATTTTCCAACACTTGCGCATATATATATATATATATATATATATATATATATATATATATATATATATATAATATCCATATATATGCGCAAGTGTTGGAAAATATTATATATTATATATAATATGCATACAATTTACAAAGTATGATTCCATTTTCAAATAGTCAAAATAAATTTATACATCTTACTATTCCAGCACCGTGCATGATATGTGTTTTCTTCAAATCTTGTTTTCTTCAGCAGTATGACTATGAGTTTGAGAAGATAATAAAAATCAACTTTTTAATGCCAGTATTACTAAACAGGTTTACTATATGTATTAATCAATGTATCATATTTTATCAGTTTATGGTAGGAAATGTTTTAATGCCACATTAGTTCTTAAGGGGAAAAAAACCCAAAGAAATTAACTGTCCTGATCTGATAAAATTTTGAAAATTGAAATGGCTGAGCTGAGCATTGAGAATTTGACTCTCTCTCTCACTCTATGTCTCTCTCTCTCTCTCTCTCTCTCTCTCTCTCTCTCTCTCTCTCTCTCTCTCTCTCTCCTTTTGCTCACTCCACTCCACCCAAAAGTCTTTCAGATGAGACTATAAACCAAGGCCCTGTGTGCGAACACACCCAGAACATCGTGCGCACACGTTAAATCCTGTTCCGCTTTTCGTAGGAGTAGGCCATCATGTGCCGGTGGGAACAGATGACATTTACAAAACTGCATACACATGGGGACTAGATGTAAAAAAGCATGTGATTATCCCATTATCCTCATACAAAAGAATAAATCAAATAAATAATTTTAAAAAAATAATAAATAGCTCTGTGTGTGTGTGTGTGTGTGTGTGTGTGTGTGTGTGTGTGTGTGTGTGTGTGTGTGTGCGCGCGCGCGTGTGCGTGTGTGAGTGCGTGCGTGCGTGCATGCGTGTGTGCTCGTGTGTGTGTTTTATTTCGAGGATAATAGAATAAGCACTCCTGTGCTTTTTTACATCTAACCCCCGTGCGATTCGTGAAAGGACAAAAACGATCACAAATATACTGCAGGCGTTATTTCAAGTTTTTTTTTCGGGCCCTGGTATTGCCTTACATGAATTTCATACACATTTCGTTACATTACTTACCCATCACACAGCTCATTGAAGACTTGAAAATACACGACTCAAAAATAGAATGAACGAACAATTCTTGTTTCGTTTGGGAAAACTGTGGGATGCCGACAGATGGCATACTTGTGGGAGGTTGTTTGTCGGGTCCTATAAG
This sequence comes from Stramonita haemastoma, assembly GCA_030674155.1. Taxonomy (NCBI): domain Eukaryota; kingdom Metazoa; phylum Mollusca; class Gastropoda; order Neogastropoda; family Muricidae; genus Stramonita; species Stramonita haemastoma. The sequence continues at coordinate 7,010,893 of CM060342.1, read as the reverse complement.
TCGCGAAATTATTTTCAAATCAAATTGTCCGATGCCATTATTAGCAAACTGTCCTTTTTCGTTAGGGGTCAGCTCTTTGATCCTGGGAGCTTCCATCTTGGAATTGAAGTCATGAAAGATAACTCTGAAACCCGAAAGTCATCTTACGTCTTTTTACTTAAATCTTTAGTCTTTAATGAGAGAAAAAAAATAAAGCATAAAATACGTGAAATACAGCAAAATTCGACGGCTGTGTTGTGTTGTATTGTGTTATCGTATTGCTTCTATTGTATTTTACTGTTGCTAAGCGTTTCTCAGCTCAAAACTCCAGGGGATCACCCAACAGATATGAAAAACGATAATAATGATACCTCCAGGGATTTTTTTTCATTCTTTAATATCTAGGATAATGGGATAAGCACTCCTGTGCTTTTTTTCATCCAGTCCCCATGTGTATGCAGTTGTGTTAATATTGTCATCTGTTCCCACCGGCACACAATGGCCTACTCATACGAAAAGCGGAACAGGATTTAACGTGTGCGCAAGATGTTCTGCGTGCGTTTGCACAAGGGGCCTCGGTTTACAGTCTCATCCGAAAGTGTGTTTCAGTAGAATTATAGTCCTTTCCAGCAAAGCTGATATCAGGACTTGCAGCCGCGAACCAGGAGGTCGGAGGTCCCACGCTCCCGCAAGCTCTCCCACCTCAGCACCTCGGGCCACCCCAAACATGTTACAATTTGTAGTAATTGTATGAAGCAACAAGATGAGATGAGAAAGTGTGTGTGCGTGTGTGTGTGTGTGTGTGTGTGTGTGTGTGTGTGTGTGTGTGTGTGTGTGTGTGTGTGTGTGTGTGTGGACATTTGTGTCAAGT
>CM060342.1:6990492-7005492 GCA_030674155.1 Stramonita haemastoma | reverse complement strand
CAGTGCACTTTCGGGACATGCGCCGACACAAAAGCACCGTGACTTTCGAACCCGCCTTAGCTCCAGTGCGTTTCGCCGACACGCTGATCATCTACGGCAAAGACACCACCCGAAAGCGCTACGTCAGCCGAACCTTCTACGAGCCCCGTGTGAAGCCCCGAAAATTCGGCGAAACGGATTTCGTCTTCCCCAAAGACACCACGCAAAGGTTTGCCTCCTTCTTGGACTACCACATCGACGAATGCCGAAAATGGTTCAAAACCTGCATGGAACTCAAAGCCAAAACCTTCACCGCGGTGCACGTTCCACGTTCTTCCACCTCCTCTTCCACATCGGTGACGTCACCCGGATTCCGAACTGACGTCACCGTTCAGGGTTCTGATGACGTCGGCTTTGACGGCCCCGGTGCTTCCCAGGTTTCATCCCGCCTCAGAAGTACGGGGAGGCAGAATTGGCGGAGAGAAAGTTCCGGATAGGCCTTAAAAAAGACAAGGTGGACCATAACATGAACGGACCGCTTATTAACGGATTTTAGAGCTTGCCTCCTGTCGTGAGAAGTCCCGCCACTCTTTTCTGCTTTGTTAGAATTAAAACTTACCACAATATACTGAACATTTTCGCGCTTCTTATTTTTAAATGGAGGGGGGTATGTTTCAAGTATCCAAATGCATCCATGACGTAGCAAACCGTTCTGTGATCTGTCAGTTGGGTAAAAGATACAGAAAATAGTGATGTAGTGTAATTTCTTGTGGAGGGTGTGAGGGCAATTGTGAGTGTTTATATATAAATTGTAATGCGTTAGCTGCGAGGGATGGGCTGTGTCATATTCAACTTGCCCAAGAGACACAGACTGAAAAATTCAGTGCAGTTCCCACGACCCCACACATAGGGAGTTAGGACACTGGTGAATTAATTGTATAAAATGTGGGGCTGTCTTTGAAAAGCGTGAAACAGGATCTGTTTTGTTTTGTCTTTTTTTTTCAAAAAATTTATCAGCAGGATATAAAATCATGACAAGCTTAAGTTATATTAATTGCTGTGATGCTTTTATGTTTACGCTGAAACATTTTTACCTTCCTTCTTGTTATTTATTTTTTTTTTATTACTTTTAATTTCTTTACTAAGTTTTAGCTTAGTTTTTAAGTGTAAAGGCATTATTGAGACATCCAAACATCTGTTTTTCGTAAAACTAGACAAAACAAATCTTTTTTTGTTTTGTTTTGATGTATAAACTAATGGGTTTGTTTGGGGGTTGTTTTTTTGTGGGGGGAGGGGGGTTGTTTTGTTTTTTGTGCTGCTGCCATTATTTTTATCTTAGGCTTTGGAACAAAGATTTTGAAATGCCCTTGCATGCTGATATGATGTTTTATTTTCAGACGTTAACATTTAAGTTGTATTTAAAGCACGCAGGCCAAATGATACATGCAAAAACACCTGCCTGTATTGTGCATACGTGGTTTTATACAATTGTTTTTTTTTAGTGTTGTTTTTTATGCCACATTGCAACCTCAAAGTCAAAGAGAAGACAAGAGTAGGTCAACAAGAATCAATAATTATGATCACAAAGAGCAGTCCTTCTCTTTTTTTCCCTTTTCATTCAACGGGTAAAGAATAGGCTGGAATCAGAGGAAAAAAACTTGATAAACAGTTCAACAGTATGATTAATCTATGTTTTTTTAGGACTGGAAAATAACGTAAGCTTGGTTGCACACCAACTTAGAAACTTCTCTCCAACTGTTCATGTGTTGTGTGTGTGTGTGTGTGGTGTGCGCGCGCGCGCGCACGTGTGTGTGTGTAAGCGTGTATACAAAACACGCGCATGTGTGTGCGTGAATGTGTGCACGTGTTGTGTGTGTGTGTGTGTGGTGTGTGTGTGTGTGTGTACCTGAGGCAGATCTACGTGCAAAGTACCTTGAACAAAAAAACCAACTCTACTATTCTGAACAATGCCCGTTGTTTGCGATTGAAAAAGGGGGAGGGGGGAGAGAGAGATTAAAACCGTCAGCCTCAAAGCCTAACAAGCAGTAGGCATACTGGCCTAAGACTCGAACCGTTAGCAGTGTAATCTTTCTTTTTTTTTTTACTGCCAAGCATTGAAACAGCAAGTCGCTACTCCAGCTTTGCAAGTAGTCCCTAAAACACGTTGAGCCGGAAGAATTGGAAGATAACAAAAGTATCCTGCATACAAGTAGGCAGACACTACACCCGCGCGTGCGTGCCCACAGTACAGACCCGCGCACGCACGCGCGCGCGCGCACACACACATTCTCCCTCACAAATACACACACACACCACCACCACCACACACACCACACACACACACACCACCACACCACACCACACACACACACACACACACACACACACACACACACACACACACACACACACCTCTACAAGAAGGTGCTGATCACAATTTAAACAATATTCGAAGAATAATACATATTTATGACTATGTTTTTAATGTGCAGACTATTCTTCTTGTGCTGATAATAGTAATAAAAATGTTTGTTTAATATTAGTATTTGTGTTTGCTTGGAATTTATCACCGCAAGTTTTTACTCCATGCTTTTATCATTACATTATACTATTATCAGTTTACTTCAACTGTCATCCTGTTATTTACTTCACACGACAACACAAGTAATAACAGGTTGTTCAGAGTAGCCTACTTGATCACGAATTGTGGATTATACTAGACTAGCGGATGGATTTCTTAATCCGAGTGATCTTACGTAGATGTTCTGCGCAGAACAGTATTGTTCCAGCTTTAATTTGAACTGTGACATATCTTGCTTTGTATGTGAATATGCGAAGGGTTTCGTTTTTGTTGTTGTATTGTGGGGAGGGGTTGTTTCTTGTTGTTTGGGTTCTGACAAGAGTGAAGCTGTTTTAAATTGTGATACACAGTGTGGTGAAAATGTTGTAATTCAGTAAATTGGACAAAGTACAGGTAGGAAAAAAGGAAGGGAAGTGGGGAGAGAGAGGGATAAGGGGAAGGATGGGTGGGGGAAACCTGGAAAGTGTGTTTTTCACACGCGTACGCATGGGACGCGCGCGGCGCGCAACACACACGCGCGCGCGCGCACACACACACGCGCGCGACGCACAGACACACACGCACGCACGCACGCTCGCAGCACACAGTGACACACACGCGCGCACGCACACACACACACACACACACACACACACACACACACACACACACACACACAGAGGGTGAATTTCAGACATGGAAGATCTGACTTTATGTTTATGCAATATAAGAATACTGAATTTATGTATGCAATGATCAGACTACTGACTGTATATATGCAATAATAAGAACACTTTGATTCTTACATCTTCACAGAGCGTTATGTTCCATCCCCCTGACATAGGGTGACAGATGACGTCATGTGCAATGGTCACTTTTTTGGTCCCCAGCTTACGGAAAGTGCTGACCTGCTTAGTAAAAATATATAAGTTCTGTTTGTAAGCATTTTTGTAGCTGGAAAAATTGTACCAAAAATTGTTGTGATTAATTAACGTCCCAGGGGATATATTCGATTTAGGGATGTGAGAAGGAGTCATAGTGTCTATAATTCAAAAAATTTTTATTTTGCTTTTCTTTGAATAAAAAGAAAAAAGTTTTGCCCATGACGTCATCACTAACTGACTTCAGGGAGTTCGGAACATAAGGCCTTTTCACAGCTGTGATATTTGACGACAGAGGTTGAAATATGTACCGAAAGAGAGAATGAAAAAAAAGAAGGCCCTCAAAGGCAAAATAAATAATATTAAAAGAGCAGACCAAGTTGTCTCATCAACTGTATTGATCAGTGAATGATACAGTTTATACGCAAAGAAAATTGTACGATATGATTGTTTAATGTGTGTGTGTGTGTGTGTGTAAAGGGGAAGCATTTTGTGATGTAGATTGATTCACAGATATGTATCATATCTGGGAATTCATTATCTAGGCGGCAGATTAGCGCTGAATTTTGTAGTTATGATTCATGGTCCCTGTGTATCCTGCTTGGTAATTGTTGTTGTTGTTGTTGTTGTTTATCTTCTGATACTTTATGATTTCAGGCCATACCACGTTTATCTCTTTGCTTATTTTTTTTTTATTAGTGGTAGGAATCTCTGCCAAACTAGAATTATTTATGTTGATTGATTTGTATATATATAATATATATGCTATTGCTTTATTTTCTTTCCTTATGGTAGAATTTTTGCCCCAAGGTTTTACCTTTTTTTTTTTTTTTTTACCTATGGTAGAATTTTTGCCCCACCCCTACCCTCCCAAAATAAAAAAAAAAACCACCAACCAACACTGAATCTGTTTTACATTCCTGTATTCATTATTCTGTTTCCTTGTTTTTTCTCTCTTAATGCGAGGAATTTTGCAACTACCACCACCACCCTCACCCCCCACCCCCAAGGTTGTTCTTCATTTAGATTTTTTTTTTTTTTTTTAGTTCGCTTAGATTTTTTCTAATTTTATATTTTGTAGAATGTTGTCTACCAAAATGATTTGTGTTTACTTCTTTTTCAAAATACGTTTACTAAGTTGTTTGATATGTAGATTTTTTCAGAGATATATTTGGTTTTATAAAAATTTCTTTGTGTGATGTGACTGTGCTGATGGTCTTTTGCCAAACAGAAACTTGCATAAGATTGTGTTTTACACCTTTTTTTTGTTTGGGATGGAAGGATTCTCTCTCTCTCTCTCTCTCTCTCTCTTCTCTCTCTCTCTCTCTCTCTCTCTCTCTTGAGAAGATTGGAATGTGAACACATGAAGTGCTGATAGGCCATCCATCTGAAAGACTCTCCACTATGTATTTATTCATAAATGTCAGTTGGTGTTCGTGCGTGCCTGCGTGTGTGCGTGTTGTGTGTGTGTGTGGTGGTGTGTGTGTGTGTGCGTGCGTGTGTGTGTTGTGTGCACGTGCGTGCGTGTGCAGACGGGGGAAGAGGGTGGGTAGAAAGAGAGAAACTTTCATGTTTATGGTGATTGTTTGCTGTGTATGTTTTACATCAGACGGTGCTTTTGATTTGGAAGTAAAAACCACATTTGTGAAATTGCTAACGTATGTCTTGTTAGTGTTGCGTTTTATTTTTTCATCTTTTTTTTCCGAGGGGACGGGATAGCTTCAGTGGTCTGAGCACTCGCTTTTCCCAAGCTAAGCTTAAGCAGCATCGAGCGTGGTTACCAAGTGGATGGGTGACAGTTTGCACGCCTTGGGTTCAGTACAGTCCCCCGTTCACCCAGCTGTAAATGGGTACCTGCCCTCTTTAGGGTCTGGAAGATAAAGCAGCGAGGGAGAGGAGATGGGCGCCCCCTCAATATGCTGGCCTCTGGAGAAGTCGAGGTTTCTGACACCTAGCTCGCTCCCAGCGACTGCATAGGTTTTGGGGACACCTTTACCTTTTACCTGTTATTTTCTGTTCCCCCTACCCTACCCCCACCCCCACCTCCCTTGTGTGTCTATTGAAGTGAGAAGTTTTTTGGGGGAAAAAATATTTCACTCCTCTTTTTGTGGAATAGCTATGAGGTTTAATTGTAGCTCTTTCAAAAATATAGTTTTGAAAACATTATAAGGAGTGTTGTTTTGATTTATGGTCATGTTTGAAGGTTATTGATCACATTTTGTTTTTTTTAATTTGATTTGAGAACGATGAAAATGAAGTTGTATTATTATTTTAACTGGCCTGTTCTTTTTCTTCTTTCGTTTTGTTTTTTGCTATTTTTTGTCCATAACATGAAACCTTTTTTTTTGTACAAGGTGGTGCTAGAGTGTCTTGAATTTTTTATGTATTTCGATTAGAGAAAACTTCCATGTAAGAAGATCTGTAAGCGATTGGGGGGAGGGGGGGGGTTAGGATTATGGGCAATGAGAGATGGGTGGAAGAAGAGAAGAGAGAGAGAGAGAGAGAGAGAGAGAGGTGGGGGTGGGAGTGATGAGTGAGAGAGAGAGTGAGAGAGAGAGAGTTAAAATACATTTGAAGAAGAAGAAAGGAGAGAGAGAGAGAGATGTGCGCTATGCGTGTGTGGGTAAGTGTGTGTGTGGGGGGGGGGGGGGGGTATTTGGCAAGATAATGAGAGTCGGTGGCATTGTAGTGAACTCAAATACCAGTGCCTTGGCGCTTGTAAAAACTTTTGTCTTGAGTGACTAAAGAAAATAGTTATATATATATATACATTGTTGGACTTGTTTTTTCTCCCCACACCCCTTTTTCTTTGAGCATAGTTACGGTGTATTATATTCATTGATGGATGATACAACTGATTCTTTTCATTCTTTTGAAATAAACTATTTACCGTTTTCTTATTCCCTGGTTTGTTGTGTTGTGGGGTTTTTTGTTTGTTTGTTTTTGCTGCGCAAGTTATGAGTGTGTAACGTGGCGAGGCCTGATTGGTGCATTACTTTATTTTATTCTTATTTCTTTATTCTTTTATTTCGATGATCAAATCAAATCAAATCAAAATTTTATTTCCAGATGGTACTTTTAGTAAGCAAGGAATTTGCTTTTTTTCATCAAGCCAATAATGGAATAAGCACTCATGTGCATTTTTTACTTCCACTCCCCGTGTGTATGCATTTTAGTCAACATTGTCATCCATTCCCACCGGCACACAATGGCCTATTCTTCCGAAAACCCGAACGGGATTTAACGTGTGCGCAAGATGTTCTGCGCGCGTTCGCGCTCAGGACTTCGGTTTATAGCCTCATCCGGACTTTTATTTTTTCGGGGGGGGGGGGGGGGGGGGGGGGGGGAGTGGAGTAGGCACTGATGTTAACTGCAAAGGAAAAAATCTTCTTGAACGAGATTCGAACCCAGGTCAGCAGATCGTGAGTGCATCACTCTTTACCACCAGGCTGTCCCGTCCCCCATTACGGATGTTTTGAGTGAGTTTGAATGAGTGTAATAGTAGTAATGATGATGAGGAGGAGGAAAATGTTCCTAGAGCACTGTAAGCACTAACTTAAGGCTCTAGTATTCTAGCTCGTGAATGGATTTGCAGTTGTACAAAAAGAAATACACAACCACATTACCACACATGTGCTCTCTCTCTCTCTCTCTCTCTCTCTCTCTCTCTCTCTCTCTCTCTCTCTCTCTCTCTCTCTCTCTATCTATCTATCTATCTATCTATCTATCTCTATCTGTCTTTCTATCTTTCTATTCATAATCGCACATTCAATACGTTGTTTGTTTTTTAGATATTACAGCACTGCTATCCAAAAAAAAAAATTTTAATTCCAAAACTATTGACAGTTTTCAAAAACAAAAGTCAGGTATTGTGGCAAGTCTCATTTGAGTTGACGTAGGATACTGTAAATTAATAAAAAGGGAAACAAGAAAGAATAAAATGGAAAATAATTCCCACCCCAAGGTGCCACCAAAGACTCGAACCATCAACTACCCAACTGGGCTCATTCACACTAAAGCTGACTAAAGAATACGATAGCTCTGGTGGTCAGAGTGATGCGCTCGTGATCTGCTGACCCTGGGTTCGAATCTCGCTCAAGAGGATTGTTTTTCCCTGGAGTTAACATCAGTGCCGACTCCATTCCCTCAAAAGTCCTTTCGGATGAGACTATAAACCGAGGTCCCGTGTGCGAACCACGCAGACATCTTGCGCCACGTATAATCCTGTTCAGCTTTTTCGAAAAGTAGGCCATTGTGTGCCGGTGGAAACGGATGACAGTATTCACAAAACCGCATAAACACAGGGACTGGATGTAAAAAAAATAAAAAAACACGAAATTAAAATAAAATAAAAGAATAAATAAAAAGAATTCAGAATTTAGTGTCTTAAAGAACAAAATTTAAAGCTAACTGCAAATAAGCAACTTGTCTTCAAGTGTTTTTTTTTTTTTTTTTAATTCTTTTATTTCGAGGAATAATGGAATAAGCACTCGTGTGCTGCTTTTTTTTTTTTTATTACATCCAATCCCCGTGTGTAGCAATTTTGTAAATCTTGTCACTGTTCCCACCGGCACACAAATGGCCTACTCTGACGAAAAGCGGAACAGGATTCAACGTGTTCTAATTAACGTTCTCCTTCAGTGGCAGAAGGAGAAGTCAGCAGTAAGGCTCTGAAGTGTCTGTCTACCTACTCCGCACAAGCGGCTAGCTGAAAACTCAACGCGGCCTTGCCCTTTCTTTCCCTCTGTAGTAGAGGCAGTGTCAACATGCCAGCTCTAAACCCCAACGCCATGACCTTTAAAGGTCACACACAGTTTTCAAGGAAGGATAGACAGACAGACACCCCCCTCCTTTGCCTGCAGACGGGTATTTTGAAGGCTTAGCACGAACCACCAGTATTTTTCTGATTTTTTTTTTTTTTTTTTGCACTTAGTTCAAATGAGGGTGTAATCCTCTAAGTCGGAATGTGGCTACCTTCAATGATCTCGTTTAAAAGATTTTTCCTCTGGAGTTAACATCAGTGCCGACTCCACTCCCCCCCCCCCCCCACATCAAAGTCCTCCAGATGAGACAATAAACCGAGGCACCGTGGGCAAAACACACAGAGAACGTCTTGCGCACACGTTAAAACATGTTCCGCTTTTTGAAAGAGTAGGCCATAATGTGCTAATGGGGATGAACAAAATTTACAAAACTGCATACATATAAGGGACTGGATGTAAAAAAAAAAAACGTATATAAGTGCTTATTACATTATCCTCGATATAAAAGTATACATAAATGGAGTTTAAAAAACTGTCGCAAGTGCAAAAATTCACAATAGGTGAACTTAAGAAATTTAGCTGAGAAACGAAATAAAGCAATGAGGATGTAATTTGAGAGACAAAACTGAAAATGGGCGTTGCCTTTCTTTGGGAAAAAAATTATACATGGTGCATTAATCATAGAAATTATAGTGGAGAAAACAAAAGTGTACAACCTATTACAATATTCATGAAATTGACATAATACTAAAAAAAAAAAAAATTAATATATATATATATCTGATTCTTGAAATTCCAAACCGAATGAAGACTTTTACAGTGATAGACAAAACTTTAAGAAGTGAGGTGGAGTGTTTTTTTTCAATGTGTGGTTGAGAAAGATTTGAAAACTCGTCTTGTCCAAAGATGTAGAAAGCATCTTTGTACATGATGCTTATAAATTTTATAAAATGGCTTTTCCAAGACTGGGAGTAACACTGAGAGAAAGCTCACTTAAAAGTTTATAAATAATTATGGGCACCAAAACAGAGAAAGGAGATTTTCTGTAGTCCCCAGATCTTAGATCTTAGCTGATCTATAATAATATAAAAAGAAATCATAAATAACAGACTTTTAAAAAAGCAGGATAAAATCGGTAGCTCGATGTTTTTTTAAAGATTTTTTTCCATGTGTACTTTCGTTCTAATTTCATATTCCTCTCCTTTTTATATCATAATAATGTCTTCATTTTTCTTGTGTATACACAGATTGTTTTCCTCATATTTCAATTACCAAGCCAACAAACACACCAAGAACCTAACCCATATTTAAATGAATCACGCGAAATTCCCCTAGGGCTACATAGTTACTAGTAACGGCACCTGTAATAACATGGCTTCCTGTTTCCACACAATGCCACCGGGTCCTCATGGGGAAACTACTCTCGCCTACGTCCCAAACAATTCTCGCCCCTTAAGGCTAAACCTTCGATTTCTACCCTCAACCCTCCTCTCTCTCTCTCTCTCTCTCTCTCTCTCTCTCTCTCTCTCTCTCTCTCTCTCTCACTCTCTCTTGCCACAGAGAGAGAGAGAGAGAGAGAGAGAGAGAGAGAGAGAGAGAGAGGACGGGACGTGAGGAAGAAAATATGAAAGGCACATTGTTCGCTTCTGGGTGGAGCAAGTAAGGGTTGTGTTGAGGGAGAGGGGGGGGGATGAGAAGGAGGGGGGGGGTGTTTGTGTGTGTGATAGGGTGGCTTGAAGTGCTTCTATCGGAGGCAATGCTTTTGACTCTCTATTGGCCCCTGGTTGTGTGGGTTGTGGGTAACCTAACGGTCAACATCATGTTCGACCCTCCGAAAGTCAAGTCAGGTATGACGTCACTGGCAATATCCACATTTTTTTTTTCAAACTCTCTCTCCTGGTCCTCTGTATAAGCTGACCCCTGTTTAATTTTTTTAATTAAAATACACAGTCCCTAAATACCGAAATCTCCGCTGGATGTTAATTTAATCGAACTTTTTTAAAGCAGACTATATACAGTGTACACAAAAATAAAACCACAGTATGTAAGCTTTTTTTTCTGTAGAAGGGTGACAAAGAATACATTTTGCCTCCCCTAAAAAGAAAAAAAAAAAAAAAGGATAGTGCTGGTGACGTCATTGCCAAGTGCCACTACATGGGGGATTGAATATATATGTGGGGTAAAATAGTCTTGTTTTTGGTGGAGGTAGGTTAGTTTGGACTGGGGTGGGGGTAAAAGATAGTCTGTCTGTCTGTTTGCCCGACTGTCTGCCTGTCTGAGTCATCAGGATGGGTGACTGTGTGTGATAGGCACTTGCGAGTGGATGTGGTTTTCTAATGCACTTGCAGTCAGTTTTGTTATGCGCTTGCAGTCAGGTAGATTTGATATGCACTTGCAGTCAGATTTGATATGCACTTGCAGTCAGGTAGATTTGATATGCACTTGCTGTCAGGTAGATCTGATATACACTTATTTGATATATACTTGCAGTCAGGTAGTTTTGATAGGCACTTGCAGTCAGGCAGATTTGATACACACATGCAGTCAGGTAGAGATTTGATATGCACTTGCAGTCAGGTAGTTTGATTTATGCACTTGCAGTCAGGTATACACTTGCAGTCAGGTAGATATATGCACTTGCAGTCAGGTAGATTTGATATGCACTTTGCAGTCAGGTAGATCTGATATATGCTTACAGTCAGGTACTGTTGTTACATATACTTTGCAACCCAATGATTTTGTGATATACTTTTAGTGCGGTGTTTTTTTTATGTACTGGCAGTCATATATTATATACATGCACACACAAGCACATATAAAGCATACACGCACATAATACAGCATACATTCTCTGACACAGGTGTGTGTCAGATATGGATCAGGCATAGCCGTACCAGCACACGTGCATACGGACGCGTTACACGTGTATACACACACACACACACACACACACACACACACACACACACACACAACACACACACACACACACACATACACACACAGAGTCTTTTTAAACCCATGTTTTTCTTCTCTTTTTTAACACGTTTGTGTTGTTGTTTTTCATTTTCCTACGCTTGCGTTTATAAAATTTCAGTTCTACTTTAATGTATTGTAAAATTGTACAAGTCCTACTAACCTACACACAACCTTCACTCTCACTCATTTAAAAAAACAAACAAACAAAAAAACTATGTCATTAACTAGCCCCCCTTTTTTTTTGTCATGTGCCTGTGGTTATAGAATTTCCCAGCCATTTCGGGTGTATTGTCCTTGTACAAGTTCTATTGACCTACGGGTATAGAGCCAGACAGTTGACGGGGATATCCATACGGTGCTAGAAACTTGATCTCCCCCCCCCCCTCCCCTCTTGTTTTACCCCCGGGTGGGTACCAAAAAAAATGGAGAAAAGCCTGTATCGTCTTTCGTACCATTGGCCCAACTACTAAGGACAGGCCTCAATTTCCACATTACCGTCTAACACCCTCATATTTTGACTATTAACCCACCCACCCCCTACCACCACCACCACCACCTACCACCACCCACCCACCCCCTACCCTCCCCACCCCGTTGTCCTTCACAAATACACAGGATCACTTTGCTCTTCTAGATTGCTTTTGATATTATGCCTACTAGACCTAGGCTACTCAACCTTAGGGTGAGACGGGGGAGGAGGGGGGGGTCTATTGGGGGAGGTGAGGGGCCACTTCAACCAGTAGGTTTTGTGGGGTAAGAGTTTGAATCTTGGTGGCTTTTGCCAGTTGAAAGCTTTATCAGTTTGGTATTTTTATGAATTTTTACGTCAACTTGTGTTGACACCTTCTTGTGTGTGTGTGTGTGTGTGTGTGTGTGTGTGTGTGTGTGTGTGTGTGTGTGTGTGTGTGGTTTGTGGGGGGGGGGGGGCGGAGAAGTACATGTGGTGTGTATGTGTGTGGGGGGGGATGTCTTTTTAATTGTATCTTGTCTTATTTGTGTGTATGTGTGTGGCGGGGTCGGGGTAATTTTTTGTTTTCATTTAGTGTGTGTGTGGTGTGTGCCTACGTAAGTGCGATCGTGTGTGTGTGCTGTTGAGAGTGTGATGGTGTGTGTGTGGTGTGTTGTGTGTGTGTGTGTTGTGTGTGTGTGTGAGAGAGAGAGAGAGAGAGAGAGAGAGAGAGAGAGGGAGAGAGAGAGAGAGAGAGAGAGAGAGAGAGAGAGAGAGAGAGAGAGAGAGAGTGAGAGAGAGAGAGAGAGCTTTACTTCACATGCGAATCAATCCAGAGAGCATCCCCTAAGTATCCCCGAATGCGCCTACCTAGATGAGGGGGGGGGGGGGGGGGGGGGGCATAACGATGGCATACGAAAAGATCTTTACCATTAGCTGAGGAAGAAAACCAAACCAAACCAAACAAAACAGCTAAAGATCTAGATGTGTGAGTAAGCAGAAGATCATTAAACCATACAGCATCAAGATCACAAGATCACTAAATCTTTATGATACTTTTTTTTTATTTTTACTATTTTTTTATTTTTACTCCTGTTTTTTTTTTTTCTTTCTTTTAACTTTCTTTCCTGTGCAGCAACAGAATTGGCAGGTGCCTATGCGATGGACAAGCGCTGGTATAAGCCGGTAATGTTATGACAACAGAGGACATCAGGGGGAGAGCAGAATGGCAAGTAGGGGCAGACTACAAAGGCAGGAGAGGTCGTGAAAACGGCAGGGGCCGGCTCCCTATAGGGGATCAGGAAGAAAGGGGACGTGTAGGGGCAGAGTCAAAGCCCTGACTGCAACATAAAGAGATTGATGTCTGTTTATGTTGACCCATGAGTTTTTTTTTATTTATTTCTGCTTCTTTTTTTTTTCTCTCCTCTTCTCTCTCTCCTCTCCTCTCTTCTCTCTCTCTTCTCTCCTCTCTCTCTCTCTCTCTCTCTCCTCTCTCTCTCTCTTATCTATTTAGCCTATCTTCGAATAAAAAGAATTTGCCTTGCCTTGCCTTGCCTTGCCTTGCCTCTCTTCTCTCTCTCTCTCTCTCTCTCTCTCTCTCTCTCTCCTCTCTCTCTCTCTCTCTCTCTCTCTCTCTCTCTTATCTATGACCTATCCTCGAATAAAAGAATTGCCTTGCCTTGCCTTGCCCTGCTTGCTTGCCTTGCCTTGCCTTGCCTTGCCTTGCCCTCTCTCTCTCTCTCTCTCTCTCTCTCCTCTCTCTCTCTTTCTCTCTCTCCTCCCTCCCTCCCCCCCCCTCTCTCTCTCTCTCTCCTCTCCTCCACCCCTCTCCTCTCCCTCCCTCCCTCTCTCCTCCCCCCCCCCCCCTCTCTCTCTCTCTTTCTTCTCTCTCCCTCCCTCCCTCCCCCCTCCTCTCTCTCCCTCTCTCCCTCCCCCCCCCCCCTCTCTCCCTCCCTCCCTCTCTCTCTCTCTCTCTCTCTCTCTCTCCCCTCCCTCCTCCCTCTCTCTCTCTCTCTCTCTTTCTTTCTTTGACAGCTAAGGCGACTGTTAAGGTCCATCATGGTATGTGTATGGCGACATTCTCTCTTCTTCTTCTACCCCCCCCCCCCCCCCTACACCTCACCCTCCTTTCCACTTCTAAGATTTTTCCTCTCCTGTTTTCATCTCCTGTCTGTCCCTGCCTTAAACATTTGAAATCCCCTATCACCTTGCCAAAGTGTGTAGCCTGTGTGTGTGTGTTGTGTGTGTGTGTGTGGTGTGCTGTGCGTGGTGCGTGTGTGTGTGTGTGCGGCATGTGTCTGTGTATCGTGAGCTAATCAAAACGAGATAAGGATGCAGTCCTGTGCTTTTCTACGTCGTGTCTGTCTCTTGTCTGTTGTCGTGCTGTCTGTGTTGTATGCGGTCGTGCTTGTGTGTCTATGTTTTTTTTTTTCTTTTTATATCTTATTATATGAGATAAGACATGTGGGCATGTGTTTTTTTTACATCCAGTCCACGTTTGTATGCAGTTTAGTCAATCTTGTCGTCTGTTCCCACCGGCACACAATTGCCTACTCTTACGAAAAGCGGAATTAGGATTTCAAGTGTGCGCAAGTTGTTCTGCGTCGTTCTGTGTGTGTGTGTGTGTGTGTGTGTGTGTGTGTGTGTTGTGTGTGTGTGTGTGTGTGTGTGTGTGTGTGTGTGTGTGTGTGTGTGTGTGCTGTGTGTGTGTATATGTTGTGTGTGTAAGTGTGTGCGTGTGCGTGTCTGGTGTGTGTATGTGTGAGAGAGAGAGAGAGTGTGTGTGGAGTGAGTGTGTGTGTGTGTGTGTGTGTGTGTGTGTGTGTGTGTGTGTGTGTGTGTGTGGTGGTGTGTGGTGTGGTGTGTGTGTGGAGTGAGTGAGGTGGTGAGTGAGTGAGTGGTGAGTGAGTGATGTGAGTGAGTGAGTGAGTGTGTGTTGTGTGTGTGTGTGTGGTGTGTGTGTGTGTGGGTAGTGATGGTATGTGTGTGGAGTGGAGTGAGTAGGTTGTGTCTGTCTGTCTTCTGTCTGTCTGTGCTAAAGAGAGAGAGAGAGAGAGAGGGGGAGGAGGGGGGGGAGAGGGAGGGGGGAATGTACAAAACAAATACACAAGATAAAAACATGAAATATCAGCAAATAATACTGCAGAATGAACAAACATCCTATCCTGTGCCCATCCCAGTGTTTGAAAAGTTCACTACCTGCTGGCCAAAACACATTGGCACAGGCTAAATGTTATATTGTTATATGTCGTATGAAAAGAAAGTATTTGTCAGATTTGCTTTTTTTTTAATGGGAGGGGGGGGGGGCTGGCTGATGAGATGGGAAAGCAGAAAATGAGCGAGGAGAGAGAGAGATGAGAGAGAGAAGGATAGAAGAGAAGAAATAAAAGC
>CM060342.1:6977992-6980492 GCA_030674155.1 Stramonita haemastoma | reverse complement strand
CATACATACATACATATATACATACATGCATGCATGCATACAGACAGACAGACAGACTGACAGACTGACAGGGTATATACAGACAGACGGACGGATGGGCGGACAGACGAAAATTCAGACTCAAGACAGTCAAACAGATTTGTAAACACACACACACACACACACACACACACACACACACACACACACACACACACACACACATTATATACATACATAGATAGATAGATAGATAGATAGATAGATAGATAGATAGATAGATAGATAGATAGATAGATAGATAGATAGATAGACAGATAGACAGATAGATAGATAGACAGATAGACAGACAGATAGATAAATAGATAGATATAGGTAGGTAGGTAGGTAGGTAGGTAGGTAGGTAGGTAGGTAGGTAGGTAGGTAGGTAGGTAGGCATGCTTGCATGTATGTATGTATGTATGTATGTATGTATGTATGTATGTATGTATGTATGTATGTATGTATGTATGTATGTATGTATGTATGTATGTGTGTATGTATGTATGTATGTAGGGTCCATCAATCTGGAATGACCTCCCTCTCTCCCTTCAGCAAAAACATACATATGACACTTATAAATCCAACCTCAAGACACACTTATTTCAAACCTAAGATTTTCGCCTTCTGTTTCCATCTTCTTTTTGTCCCTGCCTTCCACGTCTGAAATTCCCATCACCCTGCCAAAGTGTACAGCCTCCATAAATGTGTGCGCGCTCGCGTGCTCGTGCGCGTGCGTGTGTGTGTGCGTGCATTCGAATTTGCTAAAAACTATTTATTGTCATTGGTGGCTTGTGTGATGTGTGGGTCGAGTGCAAGCGCTTTGATTTGTTTTTGCAAGATATAGCGCTATATAAATTCCATGTATTATTATTATGTATGCATGCATGTACATATGTACGTATGTATGTATGTATGTATGTATGCATGTATATATGTATACATGTATAACGTGAAGCAGGCTACATATACAGCCCTGATATCAGGAGCAGCTGTTCCTGTCATAAAGTGCTCAGGTCAGCTAACGCTACCGCTGTAGGTGACACACCACCACCATTTCACACGCTACACTACTGTTCTCCTCTATATTATTAAAACAACCTCACATAATAATTCCAGTACTTAATATAACATACACGGTTATTACATAAGGTAAATCTTTGCCCTGAAGTTCTGTATATATTTCATTATCTGAAGACAAATAAATAAACGTACACGTTATTACATAATATAAATCTTTGCCCTGAAGCTCTGTATATATTTCATTACCTGAAGGCAAACCATTATGTGTCCGATGTACAAATAATATATTATTATTATTATTATGTAAGTGCTTGCATGTATGTGTGTAGAGATTATGCGTGTGTGTACATGCATGGACCTCACATACCGATGTAAAGGAATATACGCGTAAGGCATACGTATGGTTGTATTTAGAAAAGTTTATTTTTGCCGTGGAGTGCAGTGCAGTGCAGTGTTGTGTGTGTGTGTGTGTGTGTGTGTGTGTGTGTGTGTGTGTGTGTGTGTGTGTGTGTGTGTGTGTGTGTGTTGTGTGTGGCGTGTGCGTGCATGCGTGCGTGCGTGCGTGAGTGTGTTGTGCGTGCGTGCGCGTGCGTGCGCGTGTGTTTGTGAGAGTAAATTCTGCTACACACCTAACAGCGTTGTAAAGAATTATAATCATCAACCTTGATTTTATATTTTTATATTTTTATCAGCTTTGTCACATTTTATGATACTGTCTGACAGCGTGTGTGTGTGTGTGTGTGTGTGTGTGTGTGTGTGTGTGTGTGTGTGTGTGTGTGTGTGTGGAGGGGGGAAGGGGTTGTCGGTGTGTGTGTGTGTGTGTGAGGGGGGAAGAGGAGGGTCGGTGTGCGTGCGTGCGTGCGTGCGTGTGCGTGCGTGCGTGCGTGCGTGGTGTGTGTGTGTGTGTGTGTTTGTGTGTGTGTTTGTGTATGTGTGTGTGCGCGCATGCGCGCGCACACCCTTAGCCGATACATGTGCAAACGCATAACGTTACAATTACATTCAATAATTGCAAATACCAGCTGGTCTGACCATACGAACTGAGTTATTCTCTGCTTTTGATTTGTGTTGGCAGGCACTCGTGAGTTGGGGAATGGCTAACAATGTTAGAAGAAGAAGAAAAAACGTTGTTTCTACGATACAGCGAGATATTTTGGCCTTCGAAAAATTGATACCTTTGCCATAGAAGATGAATACACAATGATATGTAAACAGTGACGTACATGTATGGAGACAGACAGACAAACACAGACTCATACAGTCAGACACAGAGACAGAAAACGGACATACAAACGGATATACACACGCGCGCGTGCTCACGCACATACACACACACACACACACACACACGCACGCACGCACGCACGCACACACACACACAGTAACACCAACACCAACACTACCACATACACACACACATACATACACACACACACTAACACACACACACACACACACA
>CM060342.1:6951544-6959044 GCA_030674155.1 Stramonita haemastoma | reverse complement strand
TCCGAAGAGCTGGGCTGCCTCTGCAAAACAGGATGTTACATGCTGCAGGGCGGTTTCTGTGTGGGCTACAAGGGCAGCATCATCAGCAAAAAGTAGCTCTCGAATTTGTTGCTCCAGGGTTTTGGTGTGGGCCTGAAGACGCCGCAGGTTGAATAGGCTGCCATCTGTGCGGTAGCGTATGAAAACTCCGTCTTCGTCATCAAGATCTTCTGTGGCCCGCTGAAGCATCATGCTGAAGAAGATAGTGAAGAGGGTTGGTGCAAGAACGCAGCCCTGCTTCACCCCGTTTGTGATTGGGAAAGGCTCTGATAGGTCGTTGCTGTTTCTGACCTGGCCACGCTGGTCTTCATGTAGCTGGATCACCATGTTGAGAAACTTTGGGGGACAGCCAAGACGCTCCATGATCTGCCACAGGCCCTTCCTGCTCACAGTGTCAAATGCCTTGGTTAAATCAACGAAGGTGATGTACAGTCCCTTGTTCTGTTCGCGGCACTTTTCTTGAAGTTGTCTGAGCACGAAGACCATGTCAGTGGTACCCCTGTTAGCTCTGAAGCCGCACTGGCTCTCAGGGAGGTGGGTGTTCTGCAACAGCAGGTACTAGTCTGTTGAGGAGAACTCTTGCAATAATATATATATATATATATTATATATATATATATCCTTATATATATCTGTGTGTGTGTGTAAAAATATACATATATCTATATATGTATATGTACATATATATCATCACACAGCTTATCCATCTCCTTCCCTCCCTCCCCTCCCCTTTGTCCTCTCTCTCTCTCTCCCTTCTCCTCCCTCTTTCTAGCATCTTTAATTTCGACTCTGAAGACTCCTTTCTCTTTAGCGTGTGCCATCAATCTAGATCCGTTTCTCGTCTGCCTAGGTTTGCATTAACATGTTTCCATCAAAGATGAATGCAGAGAGTTGTTTGAAATGAATCGTAATAATCAATGTCTTATCATGCAAATTCAGGATCCCTCTTTTAAGAAAAAAGAAGAGTAAGATACATGATTTTGAGATGATGTCATGGCAGAGGAGAGAGAGAGAGAGGGGGGGGGAGGGGGGGGGAGGGGGAGAGAGAGGAGAGAGAGAGAGAGAGAGAAGAGAGAGAGAGAGAGAGAGAGAGAGAGAGAGAGAGAGAAGAGAGAGAGAGAGAGAGAGAGAGAGAGAGTACAGGCAGACAGACAGACAGACAGACAGACAGACAGATGGAGAGAGAATGGAGAGAGAGAGAGAGAGAGAGAGAGAGAGAGAGAGAGAGAGAGACAGAGACAGACAGACAGACAGACAGACAGAGACAGACAGACAGACAGACAGACAGACAGACAGACAGACAGACAGACAGACAGATGGAGAGAGAATGAGAGAGAGAGAGAGAGAGAGAGAGAGAGAGAGAGAGAGAGAGAGAGAGAGAGAGAGAGAGAGAGGCAGGCAGGCAGGCAGGCAGGCAGGCAGGCAGGCAGACAGACAGACAGACAGACAGACAGACAGACAGACAGACAGACAGACACATACATACACATACATACACAGAGAAATAGAAACAGAGAGAAAACCACTTTCAATGATGAAAGACTTCTCTGTATGAAATTAGTTCGTTGACCCCTCAGTTGCCCACCACGTCGCCACGAAAACTTTCCTGTCTGAATGTATATTTGTTCCCCTGTCAAACCGACTTTTTTTCCTACATTTTTGGGGGCCAAGGACTACTCTGTTGTTGAGGTGGGTTATTTTACGTGCACAATCTGTAAATCGAGCGTGGTTACCAGTTGGATGGGTGACCGTTTTCGCGCCTTGGCTTCAGTACAGTCTCCCTGTTTACCCAGCTGTAAATAGATACCTGTGTGTGTGCTTTCGAGTTTGCTAGAATTATTTATTGTCATTGGGTGCTTGTTTGTTGTGAGTGTCGAGTGCATGCGCTTTGATTTGTTTTTACAAGATATAGCCCTATATAAATTCCATGTATTATTATTATTATTATTATTATTATTATTATTATTATTATTATCATTATCATTTAGGGTCAGGGAAGGTAAAGCAGCGAGGGAGAGGAGACGGGGGCCGCCCTCAATTTGCTGGCCCTAGAGAAGCTGAGGTCTCTGATGCCTTGCTCCCCTACGACCACTTAGGTTATAGGACACCTTTACCTTTTTTGCCTTTAAAAAAATCTGTAAATTGCTTACGAGACCTCAGTTTATCGTTTCATAGGAAATACTAGTACCCAGACAACCTCTCGGGGTTTAGAGGAGAGGGAACAGTTCTGGTTCAAACGAGGATCAAACTTGAGATGTTCTGCTTTCTAGATGGGTGTGTTATCTCTAGACCACTGGGCCACCGATGACCATTTCACTGCAGACAGAAAAGTAGATCAGAAAAATGGATTGAAGTCACATTACAACTCAGGACTAAGGCTTTTTTGTAGATAGAAGGAAGGAAGGAAGGAAGGAAGAAGGAAGGAAGGAAGGAAGGAAGGAAGAAGAAAGAAAGAAAGAAAAAAAGAAAGAAAGAAAGAGAGAAAGAAAGGACTTTCTTCCTTTCTTTCTTCCTTCCTTCCTTCCTTCCTTCCCTCCTTCCTTTCTTCTTTTCTTTCTTTCTTTCTTTCTTTTTTCTTTCTTTTCTTTCTTTCTTCTTTCTTTCTTTCTTTCTTTCCTCCTTCCTTCCTTGCTTCTTTTCTTTCTTTTCTTTCTTTCTTTCTTTCTTTCTTTCTTTCTTTTCTTTCTTTCTTTCTTTCCTCCTTCTTCCTTGCTTCTTTTCTTTCTTCTTTTTCTTTCTTTCTTTTTCTTCGATTTCTTTTTTTTTCTTCCTTTTGTTTTCCTTCCTTCTTCCTTCTATTCCTTCCTTTTCCTCCTTCCTTTTCCTTTTCCCTTTTTTAATTTTTTTTTTTTATTTTCCTTTGCTATAAAAAAACCAAATTTTTTTTCTTTTAATTTACCCAAAAAAGGAAAATTTTTTTTTTATATAAAAAAATAACTATTCTAATTATTCCCCCCCCTCCCCCAATGGAATTGCGAAATTTAGGTCTTTAACATTTACCCAATTTAAAGTTTTTCTTTTTCTTTTTCCCCTAGTTAAACCCTTGATTCAAAATTAAAAGCCTTCCAAATTTAAACCCTTTTTTTCCCATTTCCCCCAAAATTTAAAATCTTCCTTTTTTTATATTATTTTGTTTTTTTAAAATCATTTTAATAAATTCTTAAGGGCTTTTTTAAAAAGCAATAACTTTTTATTTCTTATAAAGTAATATTTAAATTAAATTTTTTATTTATTTTTCCTTAATAAAAAAAAAAAATATAAAAATTCACCTTCTGTATTCTGTCTTTTTTCCTTTTCTCTCTTTTTTTTTTCTCCCTTCTTTTCCTTCCCTTTCCCCTTTCTTTTCTTTTTCTTTTTTTTCCCCCCCCCTTTTTAAAAAAACCAAATTTTCAAAAATTTTTTTCCCCCTCCTGTCCTTTTTTCCCTCTGGACCCCCTTTCTTTTTTTTTTCCCCTTCCCCCTTTTTTTTTCCTCCTTTTTTTCCCCCCCTAAAAATTTACAAAAACAATTTTCCCAAACCCCAAAAAAAATTCCTTTAATTTATTATTAATGAAAAACCCCCCATTTTTTTTTTTTTTCGAAAATTTTAAAAAATATAATTATTTTTTCACAAAAAAGGAAAAAATTTCTTTATTTTTTTCGTATTTTAATTAAAGGGGTTTTTTTAATTTTTTTTTTAAAATTTTTAAATAAGGATTAAAATTTTTTTTTACTTCATTTTTTTTTTTTTTTTTTTTTGTTTTAAAATTGGGGCTATGTAAAAGGGGAAAAAAACAAAAAATTTTTTCCCTTTTAAAAAATTTTATTCCCCAAATTTTTTTCCCCCTTTTTTAAAATGGATCCATCCCCCCTCCTTATAGATAAAACCCAGGCCCCGTTGAAAACCCAAAAAATTTCCCCCTTTTTTTTTTCTAAAAACCTTTTTTAAAACAAATAAAAATTTTTTTAAAAGATAAAAGGGGCTATTTTTTAAAAAAATAAAGGAAATTTTTCCTTTTTTTTTTTTTTTTTTTTTTTTTTTTTTTTTTTTTTTTTTTTTTTTTTTTTTTTTTTTTTTTTTTTTTTTTTTTTTTTTTTTTTTTTTTTTTTTTTTTTTTTTTTTTTTTTTTTTTTTTTTTTTTTTTTTTTTTTTTTTTTTTTTTTTTTGTTCTTTTCTTTTTTCTTTTTTTTTCTTTTTTTTTTTTTTTTTTTCTTTTATCTTTTTTTTCTTTTTTTCTTTGCTTTTTTTTTTTTTTCTTTTTTTCTTTTTTTTTTGTGGTCTAATTAACTTTTCCCTTCTTTTGTTCCTTCCTTCTTTCTTTCCTTTTTTCTTTTTTTTTTTTCTTCTTTTCTTTCTCTTTTTTCTCTTTTCTTCCCTTCCTCTTTCTTCTTCTTCTTTTTCTTTCCTTTGTCTTTTTTCTTCCTTCCTTTTTCTTCTTTTCTTCTCTTCTTCTTTCCTTCTTTTCCTCTTTTCTCTTCCTTCCTTCCCCCTCCTTTCCCCTTCCTCCTTCTTTTCTTTCCTTTTCCCCCTTTTTCCTTCTTTCTTCCTTTCTTTTTTTTCTTTTCCCTTTTCTTTCTTTCCTTTTATTTTTCTTTTCGTCTTCTTCCCTTTTCTTCTTTTTCTTTTCCTTCTTTCTTTCCCCTTTCTTTCTTTTTTTTCTCTTTTCCTTTTTCTTTTCCCTTTTTCCTTACATTTTTTCTTTTCTTCCATCCCAACCTTTTTCTCCGCTTTTCTTTCCTTTTTCTTCTTTTCTTTCCTTCTTTTCTTTTTCTTTGTTTCTTTCCTTCTTTTTCTTCTCCTTCTCTTCCTTCTTTTCTTCTTTCCTCCCTCTCTCTTTCATCCCTCCTTCTTCTTCCTCTTCCCCTTTTTCCTTTTTCTTCTCTCTGTCTTTCTTTCTTTCCTTCCTTTCCTTCTTCCCTTTTTTTTTTTTTTTTTTTTTTTTTTTTTTCTTTTTCCTTTTTCTTTCTTTTCTTCCCCCCTTTCTTTCCCTCCTTTCCCCTCCCTTCTTCTCCCCATTTTTTTCCCCTTTTCCCCCCTATCCCCTTCTTTTTCCCCCTTCTTCCTCCTTCAAAAGGACCTGTAACTTTCTCTTTCCCCCTCCTTTTTCTTTTTTCTTTTTCTTTTACTTTTATTTTCTTTCCCCGCCTTTTTCTTCCTTTCCCCAATTTCCCTCCTCCCTTTTTTTTTTTTCTTTCTGACCCTTCCCTAAAATTTTTCCCCCTTTCCTCCCCTTTTTTTCTTTTATTTTTCTTCCCTTTTCCCTTCCTTTTTCCCTCCCTCCCCCCTTCAAACTTTTTCTTCCGTCTTTTTCTTTTGTGGCCCCTCACTTCTTCCCTTTCCCTACCCCCCTTCTTTTTCCCCCTTCCCCTCCTTTTCCCCCCCCTTTTTTCCCTTTCCCCCCCCCGACCCTAACCCGACTGTGGTAAGATCACCCTCGTGTCTCACATCTCTGTCCCGTCTGGGTTTTTTGTTTGTCTGCGTCTGCTGTCTGTTTGGGCTTCTGTTGTTTCCCGTCCCCTCTGTCTCTTTTGTCCCGTCTGTCTCTCTTTTCTCTCTCTCTCCCCCCCCCCTCCCCTCTCCCTTTTCTCCCCACCCTCCCCCCTTTTCCCCTCTCTCTGTCTCTTTTCTGCTCTCTCTCTGTCTCTCTCTCTCTCATTCCGCTGTGTGTGTGTGTGTGTGTGTGTGTGTGTGTGTGGTGTGTGTGTGTGTGTGTGTGTGTGTGTGTGTCTGTGTGTCTGTGTGTCTGTGTCTGTGTCTCTTCCCCCCCTCTCTCTCTCTCTCCTCTCTCTCTCCTCTCTCTCTCCCCCCATCTCTCTCTTCCCCCTCCCCCTCTCTCCCCCCCTCTCTCTTCCCTCCCCCTCTCTCTCACTCACTGATACAAGAAAAAAGGGAACCCTGTGAACATAAGCCGGGGACTCTTTATTGCCACGCTGACGCATCGATAGATCTATCTATCTCTTCTATATGACGGGGTGTTTATTTCTGGCCACGCAGAGAGACTTTATTGGCTTGGCCTGGCTTCCCACGCAGCATCCCTCCTCCTCGCGGCCATTTATGTATGTATGTATGATCTGACAGACAGACAGATGGAGGGAGGGAGGGAGGGGTGGGATTCAAAGATTCCTCCTGTCCTGTCTTTGACAAGGGGTAATATAAGAAATACGCCCTCCCCTCCCCTTCTCCATCCCCTCCCACCCCAATATCAAATCTTGTGTGCAGTCTGTTTCTGTTCAATGTGGGGAAACAAACACATACACACATGTGCACGCACGTGCACACGCACATAAACGCGCGCACGCATACACACACGCGCGCGCGTGCGCACGCACACACACGCGCGCGTGCGCACGCACGCACGCACACGCACACATACACACACACACTCACACAAACACACACACACAGACACACACACACACACACACACACACACACACACACGCACACACAGACACACAGACACACACACACACACCACACACACACAAACACACACACAGACACACACACATACACAAACACAGACACACAGACACACAGATACACACAGACACACACACACACACAAACACACACACAGACACACACACATACACAAACACAGACACACAGACACACAGATACACACATACATACACACACACACACACACACACACACACACACACCACCAACAACAACAGGGTATATGGTATACACCTGATTAAATGGAAATTTCACTCTTCTGTAACTCCCCATCCGCTCCACCTCCCCCACTCCACCCCTACAACAAGTACCCGAGTAAACAAGTACACGAATATGTATAGATACATAAACAAAAAAGTAGATAGATAAGTAAAAACAGACATTCAAATATAAACGTTACATAAAAAACCATTAAGACAGTGAATCTATCTATTTATCTATATGTCTGTCTGTCTGTTTATCTATCTATCTATCTATCTATCTATCTATCTATCTATCTATCTATCTATCTATCTATCTATCTATCTATCTGTCTGTCTGTCTGTCTGTCTGTCTGTCTGTCTGTTTATCTATCTATCTGTTTATCTGTCTGTCTGTCTGTCTATATCTGTCTGTCTATATCTGTCTGTCTGACTCTCTCTCTCTCTCTCTCTCTCTCTCTCTCTCTCTCTCTCTATCTATCTATCTATCTATCTGTCTATCTGTCTGTCTGTCTGTCTGTCTGTCTGTCTGTCTGTCTGTCTGTCTGTCTGTCTGTCTATCTATCTATTTATCTATCTATCTGTTTATCTGTCTGTCTGTCTGTCTGTCTGTCTATATCTGTCTGTCTATATCTGTCTGTCTGTCTGTCTGACTCTCTCTCTCTCTGACTCTCTCTCTCTCTCTCTATCTCTCTCTCTCTATCTATCTATCTATCTATCTATCTATCTATCTATCTATCTATCTATCTATCTATCTATCTATCTATCTATCTATCTATCTATCTATCTATCTATTTGGTGCAAAGAGAGAGAACT
>CM060342.1:6944044-6946544 GCA_030674155.1 Stramonita haemastoma | reverse complement strand
CGCCATTTGTCTCGCGAACAAGAAACCTTTCGATAATGGCTTGTCAATTCAATTAGTGTGTGTGTGTGTGTGTGTGTGTGTGTGTGTGTGTGTGTGTGTGTGTGTGTGTGTGTGTGTGTGTGTTGTGTATGTGTGTGGATGTGTGTGTGGATGTGTGTGTGAGGGAGAGAGAGAGAGAGAGAGAGAGAGAGAGAGAGAGAGAGGAGAGAGAGAGAGAGAGAGGAGAGAGAGAGAGAGAATGAATAATCTTTATTTTTCAAGGGTAACAGAGTAAGTAAGCATTACATACTTTTTTTTATCCGGCCCCAGAGAGAGAGAGAGAGAGAGAGAGAGAGAGAGAGAGAGAGAGAGAGAGAGAGAGAGAGAAGAGGAGAGAGAGAGATGTGTGTGTGTGTGTGTGTGCGCGTGCGTGCGTGCTTGCATGTGTGTGTGCGTGCATGTGCGTGCGTGTGTGTGGGCATGTGTGTGTGTGTGTGTGTGTGTGTGTGTGTGGTGTGTGTGTGTGTGTTGTGTGTGTGGTGCGTGTGTGTGTATGTGTGTGTGGACAGTTCTCAATGAACTCTTAAGTATAATTAGTTTGAACACAAGAAGAATATAATAGCCATACAGCACTCTACTCACAAGGCTTAGCCAGAAATGACTCACATTCCAAGGAAACAAGATTGAAACCGGCAGTGAACGAATATCGAATCACACTTCGATAGAAATCAGCTGACCTAGTTTTTGGACATTCTGTATAATCATGTGGAGCTTGACATTCCTCACTAATCTTTCTGTCTGTCTGTCTGTCTGTCTGTCTGTCTGTCTGTCTGTCTCTCTTTATATTATATATTATTATTATTATTATATATTATATTATATTACTATATATTATATATAATACTACACAAATCTATCTATCTGTCTGTCTGTCTGTCTGTCTGTCTGTCTGTTTGTCTGTCCGTCCGTCCGTCCGTCCGTCCGTCCGTCCGTCCGCCCGCCCGCCCGTCCGTCCGTCCGCCCGCCCGTCCGTCCGTCCGTCCGTCCATCCTCCATCCATCCATCCATTCATCATAGTTAAAAAGTAAACAACACCAACACAAATAAATGAACAAATAAACAAACAAAATAATGTGCTTGAAATCTTTACTATTTTCCAAAAAGTTTATCTGCTCTCAGTGAGAGAGGAAGATTGTTCTAAACTCTACCACCGCCGTTTTCGAAACAATGACCTTGTTTGTCAATTTTGCTTATCTTTTATAAGGATTTTTTAAAAAAATCTAGTTTTTGTACATGGTGTCAAAACCAAAAAGTTTTAGATATAATATTGACCCTATTTTTGTGTAATTTATGAACTAGTATTGAATATAGGGGTCATTTGTTTTTTGTACTCAGAAAATACCAATACAATACTCTTCCCGTCTTCTTTCTTATATCATGAACATGATCAAAATTAGCATTTTAAACACTATCCTCCTCCTCCTCCTCCTCCTCCTCCCTCCTTCTCCTCCTCACCACCATCATCATCATTCCAACCATCATCATCATCATCACCACCACCACCGCCACACCACCACCACCACCACCACCGTCATAATCCTCCTCATCCTTATCCTCCTCATCCTCATCATCTTGTTGCTTTTGTTGTATACGTCGTTATTGTTGTTATCACTCTTCAAAACTCGAGGGCTGACACCCAGCTGGCTATGATGCAGATCTGGTGGGGCACAGGCCAAATAATCCAAAGCTAAAAATAAACAAACCAGCGAAACAACCAGACACTTCGAGAGAGAGAGAGAGAGAGAAAAAAGACAAACCACAAACAAACCAAAAAAAATCCATGCAAAGCAAACAAAGTTAAATCAAATCAAAACAAGAAGAAGAACAATCAATGTGCTTTCTTTTTCATCCGTAGCCGTGGTAATCGAGTTTTGTAATTCTTGTCATAGTTTCTCCACGGCACACATGGGCCTACTTTCAAAAGCGGAACCGATCTTACGTGGCCGCAAGATTTTGCGTGCGTTCGCACACGGCCTGGTTAAAGTCTCCATCGAAGAAAATTTTGGGAGAGTGGACTCACCATGAGTCTAACTCCAGAGAAATTTCCTCGACCGACTCGGAACCCAGTCTTCCACCCATTCGCCCCCCCCCCCCCCCCCCCCCCCCCCCCCCCCCCCCCCCCCCCCCCCCCCCCCCCCCCTGTGTTCGACTTCGAGCGCAACAAAACACAACAAACAAACAAACAAGAATAAGAAAGAAGGAATCCAAAAGAAAATCCCAACAAAAAAACAACACAGAAGCCGACAAAGAACAAGCGAAAAACAAAAATGAATACATGACGAATAAAAAAAAATCTGAGCTAACATTGAATTGAAGCGAACTGTCACTGACCTTAATTCCCCCCCCCCCCACACACACACCCTTCCCAACCTTCCTACACCCCCCTCCCTGTTCTTATTTTTGTTGAATTTGTTTTTCCAAGTAGATGAAATTGCAGAGCACTCTATGGTTTCTTTATAAA
>CM060342.1:6926544-6929044 GCA_030674155.1 Stramonita haemastoma | reverse complement strand
ACTACTCTTCCAGCAGGACAACGGGTTCTTTAACATGTGCGCAAAATGTTCAGCGTATGTTCGCACAAAGGGAGGGAGGGAGGGGGGAGGGGGGGGCTGGGTTTATAGTCTCATCCGAAGGACTTTTGAGGGAGTGGAGTGGGTACTAATGTTAACTCGAAGTTTCCTAAAACCGGCGATGGCTTTACCCCGGGCTAACACGCTAGCCTCCCAACCAAAGGTGAAAAAAGGGTCTTGGAAACACACACACATACACACACAACGCACACCACACACACACACCACACACACACACACACACACACACACACACCACACACACACACACCTCTCTCTCTCTCTCTGTGTCTCTCTGTCTTCCTGTCTGTGTTTCCGTTTCTCTCTAGCTCTCTCTTTCCTGTCTCTGTTTCTGTCTGTCTCTGTCTCTCTGTTTTTCTGTCTGTCTCGCTGTCCGTCTTGTCTTTCTGTATCTGTCCTGTCTGTCTGTCTGTCTCCCTCTTGATTAGTTTTCTGAGATTATTATCATTACAGTCACCGTCATCATAGTGACTATTGTCATAATTATCATAGTTACTGTATATTTTCTTGTGATATATATATATATATATATATATATATATTTATATATATATATATATATATTTATGTATTAGAAGTTTGATAAAAAAAAAAAGCAATGTTTCATTAGTCAATGTACCATCAGAAAATATAAATTTGAATGACTTATTTGACTCTGATTTTCACACGCACGCACGCACACACACACACACAAACACAGACACAGACACACACACACACACACACACACACACACACACACACACACACACACCACACACACACACACACACACACACACACACACACACAAACGCAAACACAAACACACACACGCGCGCGCGCGCAAATACACCACACACAAAACGTGAAGTCAGCAAATTCTACCACAGCACTGATTTAATTTTCCAGAAAGTAAGGGGGCGGCATTTTTTAGCGGAAAAACCCACACCCTCACACACACACACACACACACACACACACACACACACACACACACACACACACACACACACACAGACTGCGCGCGCGCGCGCACAGCACACACACACACAGCACCACACAACACCCTCAACCATCACCCTAAGACACAGACACACACACACACACACACACACACACCTCACCCTAACACACCACACACACACACACACACACACACACCACACACACAACAACATACACACACACATACTCACTTACACCCCCCCCACACACACACATACCCTCATCCTAACACCCCATCCCCACACACACACACCCTCACACACCCTCACACACCCTCACACACCCCTCACACACACAACACACACACACACACACACACACACACACACACACACACACACACACACCTGGCATTCCCACGTGTAGATGTGTGTGTGTGTGTGGGGGTGGTGGGTGGGGGTAGACTCATGAAACTTGAAGCCGCATGTGTCGGATAATATCGAACATAAACCCCACCCCCCCACCCCGCTAGATTTCCTCGGAGGATTGAACATTTGTTAAGCGTCGTGTCGGAACTAAAACGGTATGTCGCGAGGAGTGACTGGGACACGTAATCCTTATTTGAAGAGAACGGATTCGGTAGTCGTCTGTGTCTGTCTGAGTCTGTCTAAGAAGGAAGGTGGCAGAATGGTTAAAGACGTTCGCCTGCCTAGCAAGTAAACTGTGAGGTTCTTGGGTTCCATTCCCAGCCTTGTCCTCTCTTTTCCTAGTTTGACAACCAAAAAAAAAAACAAAAAAAAAACCTTAACTGAATGTTTAAGTCATTCGGATGAGACTATAAACCGAGGCCCCGTGTGCGAATGAACACGGAACATCTTGCACACACGTTCAAAACTCGTTCAGCCTTTTGGAAGAGCGGGCCATTGTGTGCCAGTGGGCGCGGATGACAACAACAACAACAACAAAAAAACCCAGCATGCACACAGGTGTCGTGTTTAGACTTCAACCCTGAGGAAAAATCGGGGAGTTGGAGTCCCCAGGGCGGTTCGGGGCTGTAGGCCTATATGGCAACATTTTGGAGGCTCCTGCAATGGCACTGGAACAATTCGTATGGGCGATTGCCTTTCCAATGGACCATTCCGGTGACGTGAAGAGGAGGAAGGGGGTGGGAGTGGGGTGGAAGGTCTGCTGCATGGGTAACAGCTTGCCCTCCATACTTACTTGCCCAGGCTTTATTTATATGTATTTATTTTTATTCATTTCATTTATTTTTTATTTCAAGGATAATCGAATAAGCACTCAAGTGTTTTGTTGTGTTTTTTTTTACATCCAGTTCCCGTGTGTATGCTGTTTTGTAAATTTTGTCATCCATTCCTACCGGCACACAATGGCCTACTCTTCCGAAAGAGAGACAGAGGGGCATGGACAGAGAGACAGAGAGTCAGAGACTGATAGGTAGACAGAGATAAGACAGACAAACAGATCCAAGTCGAGG
>CM060342.1:6917088-6923944 GCA_030674155.1 Stramonita haemastoma | reverse complement strand
CTGCCTGCCTAATTCTTACTTTGTCTGTTCTATCTGTCTGCCTCCATGCCTAATTCTCACTTTGTCTGTCTGTCTGTCTGCCTTCCCTCCTAATTCTCCTTTGTCTGTCTGTCTATCTACTGCCTGCCTGCCTAATTCTCACTTTGTCTGTCTGTCTGCCTCCCTGCCTGCCTAATTTCACTTTGCTTGTCTGTCTATCTTCTCCCTGCCTAATTTCACCTTGTCTATCTGCCTGCCTGCCTGACTGCCTAATTCTCACTTTGCCTGTCTCTCTATCTGCCTGCCTCCCTAATTCTCACTTTGTCTGTCTGTCGATCTTCCTTCCTGCCCAATTCTTACTTTGTCTATCTGCCTTCCTCCCTGCCTAATTCTCACTTTTGCCTGTCTGTCTATCTACCTGCCTCTCTGCCTAATTCTCACTGTGCTGTCTGTCTGTCTGTTCTGTCTGTCTGTCTGTCTGTCTGCTTGTCTCTTTCCCCTTGTCTCCTTCTTTCCAAATGAACGACACACGAATGAAAGAGTCCTGAGAGTCTCGAAGCCACTCTCAATGGCCACATCACAGCATTCCCACTCAAGCGAAATCCAATCAAGACTTGATGGGCCCGGTTTTGAGAGCAAATTATTGGACGTTTGTGAGGATTTGGATCTTTTTCAAACATGAGGATTTTGGATTTTTTCCCCTCCAAACATTATAGGCTCTCTAATGATGTAGATAGATTCCTAATGTGACACACACACACACACAACACACACAAACACACCCACACCCCCCCACAACACACACCCACACAAACTTGTAAGCAGGCTCGTGTATAATGCGTGCATGCACTTACATTGCACTCGAGGATTCATTCAATCACACACAGAGTATATTCTTAACGAGCATTGCTAGAAGAAGGGAGAGAGAGAGAGAGAGAGGGGGAGGAGAGAGGAGGGGGGGAGGGAGAGAGGAGAGGGAGAGAGAGAGGAGAGAGAGAGAGAGAGAGGAGAGACAGAGACGAAGAACACACACAGACACGAAGAGAGAGAGAACACACACACACACACAGCACACAGGCACACAGACACACAGACACATACACAGACAGATAGACAGCCAAACAGTGTGTGTGTGTGTGTGTGTGTGTGTGGTGTGTGTGTGTGTGCATGCGCGTGTGCATGTGTGTGTGTGTGTGTTTTTGTGTCCACGCGCATGTGCATGCGTGCACGTGCGTGTGTATATGAATATGTGTATATATTTTTTTATCATTGATTGTTGTTGTTCTTGTTTTGAGAGTAGATCCATAGTAGTATAGTTTAGATTTCAATATGATTTTTTGTACGAAAGATTTAGGATTGTATGAAGGTTCCCCCCCCCCCCCCCCCACTGCTGTATTGATTTCTATATTAACAATTTCCCTTGATTGTTTCCATGCATACATATAACTATATTGATGGGCTTGTAGCTTTTGTCAAATAAAATTCGTTCATTCGTTCATTCGTTCATTCATTCTCTCTCTCTCTCTCTCTCTCTCTCTCTTCTCTCTCTCGCGTCTGCAAGATCTCCTCTAATCTCTATCTTCTGCCTCTCTTTTCTCATCTCTCTCTGTCTCTCTCTCTCTCTTCTCTCTCTCTGTCTCTCTCTCTGTGTCTTTGATGATGATGACGTAGAGGATGAAAGTAATGATGGTGATGTTGATGTGCTTGCTGCGGCTGCAGATGTGGATATGGGGATGCTGATAGCAGTGATTGTGTACATGATAATGATGATGGGGCTGATGATAGCTGGAGGGCATTGAGGGTGACTTTGTGTGCTTGCAAGATGGAATTGCGGAATAGATGGAAATGCTTTTCGCGATGATGCTTACCTCCCCCTGCCTCAACATGTTTTGTATAGTGGCCTAAGGCCGATGTACAGAAAACTTTTCAGTGTTCAGTGTGTTCAGTGTTCTCTCTGTGTCTCTCTCCCTCTGTTTCTCTCCCTCTGTCTGTCTGTCTGTCTGTCTCTCTGTCTCCTCTCTCTGTTTCTCTCCCTCTGTTTTCTGTCCTCTGTCTGTCTGTCTGTCTGTCTTCTTCCTTGTCTGTCCTTCTGTCTGTCCTTGTCTCTTCTCTCTCTCTCTCTTCTCTCTCTCTCTCCTTTCTCTCGTCTCCTTTCTCTGTATCCTTCTCTTTTCTCTTGTCTCTCTCTCTGTCCTCTCTCTCTCTCCTTTTCTCTGTATCCTTTCTCTGTGTGTCCTTTCTCTGTCTCTCGTCTCTTCTCTTGTCTGTCTGTCTGTCTGTCTGTCTGTCTATCTCTCTCTCTCTATCTCTGTCTCTCTCTCTCTCTCTTCCTTTTTCTCGTATCCTTTCTCTGTGTGTCCTTCTCGCTCTCTGTCTCTCTCTCTCTCTCCCTTCCTAACCCTTACCCACTCTTTCTCTGTTGGATACCCCCTCTCCACCCAAATCCCATCCCATCAGGGCAGCGGCAGTATTCCAGGCCTACGTTTGATCCCCGCCCAGTAACGACTCTTGAGGACCCCTCCACTCGATTTGCTAGGAAGCGGCTGACGAGGCTTCGGTTGCAGAATCCTGTCTCTCTCGCTAGATCAATCACAAACCAAAGGGAAAGTTGATGAACAAAAAAAGAAACTGACATTAGTTTTTTTTACCATCCGGAGGAAGCTGGTTGCAAAATCTTCAGTTGCAGAATCCTGTCTCCAACGCAAGATCAATCACAAACTTAGCGGAAAGTTGAAGAGCTAAAAAAACTGACTCTTTTTTTTTACCAACCGGAGGAAGCTGGTAGCAAAAGCTTCAGTTGCAGAATCCTGTCTCCAACGCTAGATCAATCACAAACTTAGCGGGAAAGTTGAGCTAAAAAAACTGACATTTTTTTTTAACCAACCGGAGGAAGTGGTTGCAAAATCTTCAGTTGCCGAATCCTGTCTCCAACGCTAGATCAATCACAAACTTAGGGAAAGTTGAAGAGCTAAAATACTGACATAAGTTGTATATTTTTTCCCCATCAGGAGGAAGCTGGTTGCAAAGTCTTCAGTTGCAGAATCCTGCTTCTCACGCTAGATCAATCACAAAGGAAAAGCTGATGAAGTAAAAAAACTGACATTAGTTTTTTTTATAATCCGGAGGAAGCTGGTTGCAAAGTCTTCAGTTGCAGAATCCTGTCTTTCACGCAAGATTAATCACAAACTAGCGGGAAAGTTGAAGAGCTAAAATATGACATAAGTTGTATTTTTTTTCACCATCAGGAGGAAGCTGGTTGCAAAAGTCTTCAGTTGCAGAATCCTGCTTCTCACGCTAGATCAATCACAAATAGGAGGAAAGTTGATGAGCTAAAAAAAAAACCTGACATTATTTTTTTTTTACAATCGAGGAAGCTGGTTGCAAAATCTTCAGTTGCAGAATCCTGTCTCTCTCGCTAGATCAATCACAAACCAAAGGGAAAGTTGATGAACTAAAAAACAACAAAAAAAAACCCCGACATTAGTTTTTTACCAACCGGAGGAAGCTGGTAGCAAAATCTTCAGTTGCAGAATCCTGTCTCTCACACTAGATCAGTCACAAACCTAGAAAAAGTTGATGACCTAAAGAAAAACCCTAACATTATTTGTTTTAAACAACCGGAGGAAGCTGGTTGCAAAATCTTCAGTTGCAGAATCCTACTTCTCACGCTAAGTCAGTCACAAATAGGAGGAAAGTTGATCAGCTGAAAAATTGACATTAGTTTTTTTTCACCATCAGGAGGAAGCTGGTTGCAAAATCTTCAGTTGCAGAATCCTGTCTTTCACGCAAGATTAATCACAAACTTAACGGGAAAGTTGAAGAGCTAAAAAAACTGACATTTTTTTTTACCATCCGGAGGAAGCTGGTTGCAAAAGCTTTAGTTGCAGAATCCTGTCTCCAACGCTAGATCAATCACAAACTTAGCGGGAAAGTTGAAGAGCTAAAATACTGACATTAGTTGTTATTTTTTCCCCATCAGGAGGAAGCTGGTTGCAAAGTCTTCAGTTGCAGAATCCTGCTTCTCACGCTAGATCAATCACAAATAGGAGGAAAGTTGATGAGCTAAAAAAAACCCTGACATTATTTTTTTTTACAATCAGGAGGAAGCGGTTGGAAAGTCTTCAGTTGCAGAATCCTGTCTCTCACGCTAGATCAATCACAAACCAAAGGGAAAGTTGATGAGCTAAAAAAACTGACATTTTGTTTTTTACCATCCGGAGGAAGTTGGTTGCACAAGCTCCAGTTGCAGAATCCTGTCTCTCACGCTAGATCAATCACAAATAGGGGCAAAGTTGATCAGCTAAAAACTGACTTTTTTTTACCAACCGGAGGAAGCTGGTTGCAAAAGCTTCAGTTGCAGAATCCTGTCTCCAACGCTAGATCAATCACAGACCAAAGGAAAAGTTGATGAACTAAAAAAAAAACCCTGACATTAGGGTTTTTTTTTTTTTACTATCCGGAGGAAGCTGGTTGCAAAAGCTTCAGTTGCAGAATCCTGTCTCCAACGCTAGATCAATCACAAACTTAGCGGGAAAGTTGAAGAGCTAAAAAAACTGACTTTTTTTTTTACCATCCGGAGGAAGCTGGTTGCAAAAGCTTTAGTTGCGGAATCCTGTCTCTCTCACTGTAGATCAATCACGAATCAAAGAAAAAGTTGATGAACAAAAGACTGATATGATTTTACCAACCGGAGGAAGCTGGTCGCAAAATCTTCAGTTGCAGAGTCCTACTTTTCACGCTAGATCAGTCACAAATAGGAGGAAAGTTGATCAGCTGAAAAATTGACATTAGTTTTTTTTTTCACCATCAGGAGGAAGCTGGTCGCAAAATCTTCAGTTGCAGAATCCTGTCTTTCACGCAAGATTAATCACAAACTTAACGGGAAAGTTGAAGAGCTGAAAAAACGGACATTTTTTTTACCATCCGGAGGAAGCTGGTTGCAAAATCTTCAGTTGCAGAATCCTGTCTCCAACGCTAGATCAATCACAAACTTAGCGGGAAAGTTTTAAGAGCTAAAAAATCAGACATTATTTTTTTTATCATCCAGAGGAAGCTGGTTGCAAAATCTTCAGTTGCAGAATCCTGTCTCCAACGCTAGATCAATCACAAACTTAGCGGGAAAGTTGGAGAGCTAAAAAAACTGACTTTTTTTTTTACCAACCGGAGGAAGCTGGTCGCAAAATCTTCAGTTGCAGAATCCTGTCTCTCACGCTAGATCAATCACAAAGGAAAAGCTGATGAAGTAAAAGAAACTGTCATTAGTTTTTTTTTATAATACGGAGGAAGCTGGTTGCAAAAGCTTCAGTTGCAGAATCCTGTCTTTCACGCAAGATTAATCACAAACTTAGCGGGAAAGTTGAAGAGCTAAAATACTGACATATTGTTTTTTTTTTCACCATCAGGAGGAAGCTGGTTGCAAAGTCTTCAGTTGCAGAATCCTACTTCTCACGCTAGATCAATCACAAACCAAAGGGAAAGTTGATGACCTAAACAAAAACCCTGACATTATTTGTTTTAAACAACTGGAGGAAGCTGGTTGCAAAGTCTTCAGTTGCAGAATCCTGTCTCTCACGCTAGATCAGTCACAAACTTAGCGGGAAAGTTGAAGAGCTAAAAATCTGACATTATTTTTTTATCATCCAGAGGAAGCTGGTTGCAAAATCTTCAGTTGCAGAATCCTACTTCTCACGCTAGATCAATCACAAACCAAAGGGAAAGTTGTTGAAACTAAAAAAAACCAAAAAAACCCTGACATTAGTTTTTTACCAACCGGAGGGAAGCTGGTAGCAAAAGCTTCAGTTGCAGAATCCTGTCTCTCACGCTAGATCAATCACAAACCTAGAAAAAAGTTGAAGAGCTAAAAAAAAATGACATTATTTTTTTTTAACCATCCGGAGGAAGCTGGTTGCAAATCTTCAGTTGCAGAATCCTACTTCTACGCTAGATCAGTCACAAATAGGAGGAAAGTTGATCAGCTGAAAAATTGACATTAGTTTTTTTTTTAAACCATCAGGAGGAAGCTGGTCGAAAAAATTTTCCCCGTTGCAGAATCCTGTCTCCAACGCTAGATCATTCAAAAAACTTAGGGGGGAAAAAGTTTGAAGAGCAAAAAAATCTGACACTTTTTTTTTTATCACCCCCGAGGAAGCGGGTTTTGCAAAATCTTCATTGCAGAATCCTGCTTCTCAGCTAGATCAGGGTTTTCACAAATCCCGCGCGTTGGTCTGTTTTGCGTCCCCGACATAAAAACCGCCCATTTTTCTAAAAGTTTTTTTTTTTTTTAATTACGTAAAGATTGAACCATCTAAAGCTTTTCGATTTTTGTTTTGCATAAAAAAAAAGGGCCCATTAAAACCGATTCTTTGCACTTAGTTTTTTTGAAGCAATTAGTTTGAGGTCAAAATTAATTTGGGGGGAAAAAAACCCCAAGACTGCAGAAACTTTTCCTTTACCTTCTTGGCCCCACTGCCCTCCCTTTTTCCTTTCCCACTTTGGCTTAGAACGGAACATTTCTGGTCGATGTTAAAGTTGGATGCGCGGGGGGCCCGATTTTAAAAAGGGGGGCTTAACAGCAACGCAACACATTGTCAATTATATGACGGGGCGACTAATATAGTTGCAGTTGAGCTTTTGGAAAAAGGGAATGCAAAGAAGATGACTGCAAAGAAGACAAAATTGCAAAAAAAATTTTTCAAAGAGGATGAATGCAAAAAAAAAGAATTCAAAGATGATGAATGCAAGGTTTCTTCCTTACAGAGAAGGGGAAGAATGCAAAGAAGAAAAAAGAAGAAAGAAGAAGAAGAAGAAAAAGGAAGAAAAAAGAAAACAGAAAAAAAGAAGAAAGAGAAGGAAAAAAATTTGCAGAGAAGAAGAAGAA
>CM060342.1:6909588-6912088 GCA_030674155.1 Stramonita haemastoma | reverse complement strand
CCCTGCTTTCTCTCCCTGCTTTCTCTCCCTGCTTTCTCCCCCGCTTTCTCTCCCTGCTTTCTCTCCCTAATTTCTCCTGCTTTCTCTCCCTGCTTTCTCCCCCCGCTTTCTTCCCTGCTTTCTCTCCTATTTCTCCCCCGCTTTCTCTCCCTGCTTTCTCTCCCTAATTTCTCTCCCTGATTTATCTCCCTGCTTCTCCCCTGCTTTCTCTCCCTCATTTCTCTCCTGCTTCTCCCTTACTTTCTCCCCTGCTTTCTCCCCTGCTTTCTCTCCCTGCTTTCTCTCCCATTTCCCCCTGCTTCCTCCCCTGCTTTCTCTCCCTAATTCCTCTCCTGCTTTCTCCACTGCTTTTCTCCCCACTTTCCTGCTTTCTCCCCCTGCTTTCTCTCCTGCTTTCTCCCCTGCTTTATCTCCCTGCTTTTCCCTACTTTCTCTCCTCATTTCTCTCCTGCTTTCTCCCGCTTTCTCTCCCTGCTTCTCCCTGTGTTCTCTCCCTCATTTCTCCCGCTTTCTCTCCCTGCTTTCTCTCCTCTTTTCCCTGCTTCTCTCCCTGCTTTCTCCCCATGCTTTCTCTCCTGCTTTCTCCCCATGCTTTCTCTCCCTGCTTTCTCCCTGCTTTCTCCCCTGCGTTCTCTCCCTAGTTTCTCTCCCTGCTTTCCCTCCTGCTTCTCTCCTAGTTTCTCTCCTGCTTTCTCTCCCTATTCTCCCCTGCTTTCTCTCCCTATTCTCTCCTGCTTCTCCCCCTATTTATTTCCTGTTTACTTTCCTGATTTCTCCCTGCTTTTCCCTGTGTTCTCCCCTGCTTTCCTGTTCTCTCCCTGCTTTCTCTCCTGCTTTCCCTCTTTCTCTCCTCATTTTCTCTTTCTCCTGCTTTCTCTCCCTGCTTTCTCCCTGCTTCTCCCTGATTTCTTCCTCATTCTCCCTGCTTCCCCTGCTTTCTCTCCTGCTTCTCCCCTGTGTTTCTCCTGCTTTCTCCCTGATTTCTCCCTGCTTCTCTCCTGCTTTCTCTCCCTGCTTTCTCCCTGCTTCTCCTGCTTCTCCCTGCTTTCTCTCCTGCTTTCTCTCCCTGCTTTCTGCCTGCTTTCTCCCCATTATCTCCCGTTTCTCCCTGTTCTGCGTGTCCAGACCAGCAGTAGGGTGGATCTTCACTGTGATTGATCTGTCCTGGCCTTTTTCGCCTGTCTGTTTGTCTGTTTCTGTCTGTTTGTCCTTCTGTCTCTCTCTGTCTCTGTCTGTCTCGTTGTCTCTGTCTCTGTCTCTCTCGGTCTCTCTCTCAAACTGGCTCTGTGTGTGTGTGTGTGTGTGTGTGTGTGTGTGTGTGTGTGCGTGCGTGCGTGCGTGCGTGCTGCGTGCGTGCGTGCGTGCGTGGTGTCCGTCTGTCTGTTGCTCTCTCTCTCTCTCTCTCTCTCTCTCTCTCTCTCTCTCTCTCTCTCTCTCTCTCTCTCTCTCTCTCTCTCTCTCTCTGAGAGAGAGACAGACAGACAGACAGGAAAACAGACAAAGGTAGAAATAAGGATTAGGGAAGATGAGAGAGAGAAGCGAAAAAAAATTAAAAAGAATGGAAGAACAGACAGACAGACAGACAGACAGACAGACAGACAGACAGACAGACAGACAGAGAAACAGAGGTGGGAATGAGAGATGAGGGAAGATGGAAAGGAAAGGAAAAAAAACAACAACAACAACACAACAGAATGATATAAAAACAAAGAGAAAAAGAAAGAAAAACCCACAAAAAAAGCAAACAAAGCAAAAAAAAAAAAAAAACCCACAAAAATGCAAAGAAAGCAAAACAAAAAAACACAAAAAAGCAAACAAAGCACACAAAAAACCCCACAAAAAAAGCAAACAAAGCACACAAAAAAACCCACAAAAAAGCAAACAAAGCACACAAAAACCCCACACAAAAAAGCAAACAAAGCAACAACAAAAAACCCCACAAAAAAGCAAAGCAAAAAAAAAACCCACAAAAAAGCAAACAAAGCAAAAAAAAAAAAACCCCCACAAAAAAGGAAAGCAAAAAAAAAAAAAAACACCCACAAAAATGCAAACAAAGCAAAAGAAAAAAAAAAAAAAACCCAAAAAAAGCAAACAAAGCAACAAAAAAAAACCCACAAAAAAGCAAACAAAGCACACACAAAACCCCACAAAAAAAGCAAACAAAGCAACAACAAAAAACCCCCACAAAAATGCAAACAAAGCAACAACAACAAAACCCACAAAAAAAGCAAACAAAGCACACAAAAAACCCACAAAAAAGCAAACAAAGCACACCAAAAAAAAAACCCACAAAAAAGCAAAGCAAAAAAAAAACCCACAAAAAAACAAACAAAAACTGACAATAAGGGGAAAAGTTGTGTTTTCTTGATGTGGGTTTTTTTTTTTAATATTTTTTTTTATAGTGTTTTTTGGTGTTGTTTTTGTTCCTTTTCGCAATGAAGAAGGGAAATGAATTACACTTTCAAAGGGGAACTTAAAAAGGGAGAGAGAAATAGAAGAC
>CM060342.1:6893148-6894488 GCA_030674155.1 Stramonita haemastoma | reverse complement strand
CGAGATCAACTACTGTACTGTGGATCAAGGCAGCATCACAGTGGATAGGCACTGTCAATTCACTTTCTGGAACCGATCTCAAATGATGATGAGATTAACAGAGGATCAGGAGTGAGTTGCTTTTCCACTCCATGGTCACAGATCGTAAATGAAATTAGATGGATGAGGATAGAAGAAGAGGAGGAGGAGGGGGAAGAGGAGAAGGAGGTTGGGGGAGAGGGGAGGGTGAGGAGAAGGGGGAGGAGGAGGTGAGGGGGGGGAGGAGCAAGATGAGGAGGAGGAGAAGGAGAGGAGAGGAGGAGGTGAAGGGCGGGAGGAGGAAGAGGAGGGGGAAGAAGAGGAGGAGAGGAAGAATAAGAGGGAGGAGGAGGAAGAAGAGGGGAGGAAGAGGAGGAGGAGGAGAGAAGAAGAGGGGAGGAAGAGGAGGAGAGGAAGAAGAAGAGCGGAGGAGAGGAGGAGGAAGAAGAGGGGAGGAAGAGGAGGAGGAGGAAGAAGAAGAGGGAGGAAGAGGAGGAGGAAAGAGAAAGGGGAGGAAGAGGAGAGGAGGAAGAAGAAGAGGGGAGGAAGAGGAGGAGGAGGAAGAAGAAGTGGGAGGAAGAGGAGGAGGAGGAAGAAGAAGAGGGAGGAAGAGGAGAGGAGGTTGGGGGAAGAGGGGGAGGGGAGAGAGGAGGAAGAGGGGAGAAGAAAGAGGAGGAGGAGGTTGGGGAGGAGGAGGAGGAAAGGAGGGAAGAGGGGAGGGAGGAGGAGGAGGAGACGATGGTGTCAATAGAGAAAACAGATCAAGACAGGATTGTGTGGATGATTGGCGAAAATCCAGCAGTTGGGGCCATTGTAGAAATTGACAAAAAAGGTTAAAGAGTCAGAAAAGGGGAGGGAGAGAAAGAGGAGGAGAGAGGAGGTGGAAGAAGAGGGCACAGAGGGTCTCATGGTGGATTAGAAAATATGATTGATATGGATTCGATTATTTTTAGCAGGAAGATATCAATGGATCGGATTAGAAAATAAGATATTAATGGATGGTATTGGAAATGGTTATTGATATGGATTGGATGAAACAAGGATTGATATGGATTTGATCAGAAGGGAAGATTGATATGGATTGGATTAAAGAAAAGTATGATTGATATGAACTGGATCAGAAAGGAAAAATGTATATGGATTGTATTAGAAAGAAGACTGGTATGGATTGGATCAAAAAGGAAGATTGGTATGGATTGGATCAAAAAGGAAGACTGGTATGGTTTGGATTTTTTACAGTATGATTGATATGGATTGGATCAGAAAGGAAGACTGATATGGCTTGTATCAGAAAAGAAGATCGATGTGGATTGGATTAGAAG
>CM060342.1:6885648-6888148 GCA_030674155.1 Stramonita haemastoma | reverse complement strand
TCTTCTTCTTCTTCTTCTTCTCCTTCTTCTCCTTCTTCTTCTTTGCATTCTTCTTCTTTGCATTCTTCTTCTTCTTCTTTGCATTCTTCTTCTTCTTCTTCTTCTCTTCTTCTTCTTCTTCTTCTTCTATCTTCTTCTTCTTCTTCTTCTTCTTCTTCTTCTTCTCCTCCTCCTCCTCCTCCTCCTCCTCCTTCTTTCTTCTTCTTCTTCTTCTTCTTCTTCTTCTGCTTCCCCTCTCCCTCCCTCCTACTCTCTCTCTCCCCCCCTCTCTCTCTCCATCCCCTCTCTTTCTGTATTCTTCCCTCCCTCCCTCTCTCTCTATCACCCTCCCTTCCTCTCTCCTTTCTCTTTCTCTCCTTTCTCTCTCTCTCTCACCCACTCACTCTCTGTCCCTCTCACTCACTCACTCACTCACTCACTCACTCACTCACTCACTCACTCACTCACTCACTCACTCACTTACTCTCTCTCTCTCATTCTCACTCACTCACTCTCTCCTCACTCTCACTCACTCTCTCTCTCTCTCTCTCTCTCTCTCTCCTCTCTCTCTCTCCTCTCTCTCATCTCACTCTCACTCTCTCTCTCCTCCCTCTCCCTCTCATTCTCACTCACTCTCTCTCTCACTCTCACTCACTCTCACTCACTCACTCTCTCTCTCTCACTCTCTTATATAACTTTCTTGCTTTATAATTACTCATACATTATTTCATATACATATACGTTGATAATAATATGTTTATAACACCTATGTCATATGCACACACTCTATGCCCACCACTCTTTTGTATTGTGGCCTAAGGCCGATGTACATTAAACAATTTCAGTGTTCAATGTTCTCTCTCTCACTCTCCCCCTCCCTCTCATTCTCTCTCTTCCCTCCCCCCTCTCTCCCCCCTCTCCCTCTCTGTGGTGGTATCAGCATATGCCTTCAATCAATGGCGCAGATCAATAATGCATTAGAACAGTGACAAGGAAAACCCCCATATTCTTCTATTTGCACTCGCTGTTTATTTTTCCTCTGATCTGTCTTTGTCTCTGTCTCTGTCTGTCTGTCTGTCTGTTTGTTTGTCTCTGTTTCTCTCTCTATTTCTCTCTCTGTTTCTCTGTTTCTCTCTCTCTCTCTCTCACTCCTTCTCTCTCTCATCTCTCTCTCTACTCCTCCTCTCTCTCTCTCCTCTCTCTCTCTTCTCTCGCTCTCTCTCTGTGTTTCTCTGTTTCTCTCTCTCTCTCATCTCTCTCTCTCTCATCTCTCTCTCTCTCTCTCTCATCTCTTCTCTCTCTCTCTCTCTCTCTCCCACCCTCCCTCCCTCCCTCCCTCCCCCTCCCCCCCCTTCCCCCTCCATCCCTCTCTCTCTCTCTCTCTCGCACTCTCTCTTTCTCTCTGTCTATCTGTCTTTCTAAGTATTTCTACACCTGTCTGTCTGTCGCTCTTCATTTGCCCCTCTCTTTCTCTCATTCTCTCTGCGTTTGTCTGTCTGCCTGGCTATCTGTCTGTCTGTTATCTGCCTGACTGTCTGTCTGTCTGTCTATTCTCCCCCCCCCCCCTCTCTCTCTTCCATCCCTATCTCTGTGTCCGTCTCTGTGTCTGTCTCTGTCTCTGTCTCTTCTTCTTCTTCTTTGCATTCTTCTTTGCACGCTTTGCATTCTTCTTCTTCTTCTTTGCATTCTTCTTTTTTCTTTGCATTCTTCTTTTTTCTTTGCATTCTCTTTGTATTGGTCTTTGCATTCTTCTTTGTATTCTTCTTTGCATTCTTTTTCTTTCCATACCTCTTCTTCTTCTTCTTTGCATTCTTCTTCCTCTTCTTTGCATTCTTCTCTGCAGTCTTCTTTGCATTCCTCTTCTTCCTTTCTTCAAACTATTTTCCTAATCCATTTTCTGACCCTCGATCTGTCCTTTGTTTCAACAAAACGCAATGTCAGTGTAATGAAGAACAAGGATCAACACAGCTTTAGAGACCATGAGAGGGAAACGTGATATCTCTCTGTTGACTGCCCTTTATATCCACATGCTATCTTCTGCTTTCTTTGTCTGTCTGTCTGTCTGTCTGTCTGTCTGTCTGTCTGTCTGTCTGTCTGTCTGTCTGTCCTGACTCTCTGTTTCTCTATGTCTTTCTTTGTTTCTCTCTCATTCATTCATTCATTCGTTCATTTTCTCTATGTCTGTCTGTCTGTCTGTCTCTCTCCCTCTCTCTCTCTTTCTCTCTCTCTCTCTGTCTCTCTCTCTTTCTTTCTCTCTCCTCTCTCTTCTTTTCTTTCTTTCTTCTTCTTTGCATTCTTCTTTGCATTCTTCTCTTTGCATTCTTCTCTTTGCATTCTTCTTCTTTGCATTCTTCTTCTTCTTTGCATTCTTCTTCTTTGCATTCATCTTCTTTGCATTCTTCTCTGCATTCTTCTTCTC
This sequence comes from Stramonita haemastoma, assembly GCA_030674155.1. Lineage (NCBI taxonomy): Eukaryota > Metazoa > Mollusca > Gastropoda > Neogastropoda > Muricidae > Stramonita > Stramonita haemastoma. Next base: position 6,885,750 of record CM060342.1, on the reverse strand, counting down.
CCTTCTTGCATTCCTCTTCTTCCTTTCTTCAAACTATTTTCGTAATCCATTTTTTAAAAAAATCTCTCGATCTGTCCTTTGTTTCAAGAAAATGCAATGTCA
>CM060342.1:6868148-6873148 GCA_030674155.1 Stramonita haemastoma | reverse complement strand
GCAGGCAGGCAGGCAGGCAGGCAGGCAGGCAGGCAGGCAGGCAGACAGACAGACAGACAGACAGACAGAGATACATACATAGACAGAGAGACAGACAGACAGACAGACAGACAGACAGACAGACTTCAAGTAACCATTGACAACAGGGTGAACTGGGGGACTGTACTGAAGCCAAGGCGCGCAAACAGTCACCCATTCACTTGGTAACCATGCTCGATGCTGCTTAACCTTAGCTTGGGGAAAGCGAGCTCTCTGACCACTGAGCTACCCTGTCCCCTCTATATAAACACATACCAGTGTTGTGCGCGTTAATGAAACACGACTAAAATAATGATATATCTTGTATAAAACAGTCATGACAGATCAGAGTCGATCATCCGCTAACGGAAGCTGGTTGTGAAGAAGAAGAAGAAGAAGAAGAAGAAGAAGAAGAAGAAGAAGAAGAAGAAGAAGAAGAAGAAGAAGAATTGCGAAGAAGAAGAAGAAGAGGAAGAAAAAGAAGAATGCAAAGAAGAAGAAGATAAAGAGGAAGGAGAAGAAGAGAATAAGAATACAAAGAGGAAGAAGAAAAAAGGAAAGAAGAAGAAGAATGCAAAGGAGAAGAGTAATGCAAAGAAGAAGAAGAATGCAAAGAAGAGGAAGAATGCAAAGAAGAAGAAGAATGCAAAGAAGAAGAGTAATGCAAAGAAGAAGAAGAATGCAAAGAAGAAGAGAGAAGTGATGAGGTAGAACAAAAGAGGACCCCCCAAAAAAAAAACACCCCCCCCCCCCCCCCAACAACAACGAAAACAAACAGAAAACCAAAACCAACCAAACAAAAACAAAAAGATATTCACAACGCCGGGGAGACCATTTAACCAGGAGTTTTTGAGTGGTACATCTAGCCAGGCTTTTATACAGGTGATGATGCATGGTACACCAGGCTGTAAAAAGGCTTTTATGCCGCGCCGCTAAAAAAGAGTTTTCTGCCTGTCTGCATTGTCTCAGTTTAGCCGTAAAAGATCTGATAATTGTTCTAACACTTGGGTTGTGTCTCCGGAAGTAAATGGTTAATTACTGTCGACGAAGTGTCTTGTCAGTCAGTCAGTCAGTCAGTCAGTCAGTCCCATGTCCCAAAGGACGTAGGGGGGACATGAGAGAAGACGCAAACGGAGATCTTTTTCCATGCTTCACGATCCTGTGTGGCTAGTAGGAGGCGTTGCAGGGGTTGGGCAGTCCAGTCTTTGATGTTGTCAACCATGATTTCTTTTGGCGGCCTCTTCTTCTCTTGCCCTCGACTGTTCCTTGCAAGATGGTTTTTGCTAGGGTGTTGTGTCTTGTGGTGTGACCAAACCACATCAGCTTTCTCCTCTTTATGGTGGAGAGCAAAGGCTCTTGGGGGCCCACACGCTTTTTGATTTCTTCTTTCACATAGTTATTGGTCTTGTGTTCTTTGTATGATATTTTGAGGAGTCTTCTGTGGCACTTGTTCTCGAATGCTTGGATTCTCCTCTCTAACTCTGCTGTCAGAGTCCATGATTCCTAGCCATATAGGAGGATAGATATCACGAGGGATTTGTAGAGGTGGTATTTGGTGCAGAAGCTGATGTTGTTGCTTCTGATGATCCTCTGGAGTCTGACTAGAGCAGATGTTGCTGTTGCAATGCGAGCTTTCACCTCATTACAACATTGCTCAGTGTCTTGAGCATACGTTAAATCCGGTTCCGCTTTTCGAAAGAGTTGGCCACTGTGTGCCGGTGGGAACAGAGGACAAAACTGACAAAACTGCATATACACTGGAAGTAAAAAAGCACACACGAGTGGCTATTCCATTATCCTCGATATTTAAACATTAGATAAATAAATAAATAAATAAGTTTAGCTCATTTTATGTTTCAAACGTTCTGTTTTCTTCTCCGGGTCAATCCAATTCAATACAATTTAAGTCTTTATCATCCTAGAAAATGATGAACTATCCACGTAGTGTAGCCATGCTTTTTTTTTTTTTTAGAAGCAGGACAGGATAGCCTGGTGGTCAGAGTGATGCGCTCGTGATCTGCTGACCCCGGTTTGAATCTCGTTCAAGAGTATTTTTTCCCCTGGAGTTAACATCAGTGCTGACTCCACTCCCCCCAACAGTCCTTCGGATGAGATTAAAAACCGAGGCCCCGTGTGCGAACGCACGCAGAACATCTTGCGCACACGTTAAACCCCTTTCCGCTCTTCGGAAGTGGGGGCCATTACAGTGGGAACGGGTGACAAAATTGCATACATGCGGGGACTGAATGTAAAAAAGCACACGAGTGCTCATTTCATTATTCGTGAAATAACAGAAGGAAAGAAAAAAAAAAAAAGGAAAAAAGAATGCTGGTGTTTTATTTATTTTATTTATTTATTTATTCTTTTATATCGAGGATAACAGAATAAGCAATCATATGCTTTTTTTCATCCGGTCCCCGTGTGTATGCAGTTTTGTAAATATTGTCATCTGTTCCCACCGGCACACGATGGCCTACTCTTACGAAAAGCGGAACAGGATTTAACATGTGCGCAAGATGTTCTGCGTGCGTTCGCACACGGGGCCTCGGTTTAAAGTCTCATCCGAAGGACTTTTGGGGAAAGTGGAGTCGGCGCTGATGTTAACTCCAGGAGAAAAATCTCCTCGACGGGACTCGAACCCGGGTCGTCAAATTGCCAGCGCAATGTTCTGACCACTAGGCTATATATGTGAAGTTAGTCATGTTCATGTGTCAAAATTAGATTCTCGTTGTTTGAAAAGCATACAGGTTTGTGTGTATGTGTGTGAAATTAGTCATGTTGATGGGTCAAAAATATTGTTATTGTTTGAAGTATATAGACAGATACATAATGTAATATGTATGTCATATATATATATATATATATATATATATATATATATATATATATATTATATATATATATATATATATATATATTATGTCTGTGTGTGTCGGGATTGGGAGAGAGAGAGAGAGACAGACATACACAGAGAGAGGGAGAAGAGAGAGAAAACACACATATACATATATATTAAATCTTCTCAATATGCAAAGTAGAGATACAGAAAAGACAAAAAAGATGAAATAAACACAATATCAAGCATATCACATTTCTTACTATGGATTAGAGAACAAATAAAACAAAACCATCAGCCTGTGACATTTAGAAACGGCCTATAATAATCTCAGAATTAGCATAATTATAGTGTATTTAGCTAGATATTGGACAGGGAAAAAAAAAAGCCTTTTGCCCTTCCTGATCTACGGTCTTTCATTATCCTCCTTCTCCTCCTCCTCCCCTTCCCTCTCTTCCTCCTCCTCCTCCTCCTCCTCCTCCTCCTCCTCCTCCTCCTCCTCCTCCTCCTCCTCCTCCTCCTCCTCCTCCTCCTCAATATCTTCTTCTTCTTCTTTGCATTCTTCTTCTTCTTTGCATTCTTCTTCTTCTTTGCATTCTTCTCCGTCTTTGCATTCTTCCTCCTCGTTGCATTCTTCTTTGCATTCTTCCTCCTCTTCTTTGCATTCTTCTGCCTCTTCTTTGCATTCTTCTGCATCTTCTTTGCATTCTTCTTCTTTGCATTCTTCTTCTTTGCGTTCTTCTTCTTGCATTCTTCTTCTCTGCAGTCTTCTTCTTTGCATTATTCTTCTTTGCATTCTTCTTCTTCTTCTTTGCATTCTTCTTCTTCTTCTTCTTCTTCTTCTTCTTCTTCTTCTTCTTCTTCTTCTTCTTCTTCTTCTTCTTTGCATTCTTCTTCTTCTTTGCATTCTTCTTCTTTTGCATTCTTCTTCTTCTTTGCATTCTTCTTCTTCTTTGCATTCTTCTTCTTTGCATTTTTCTTCTTTTTTGCATTCTTCTTCTTTCCATTCTTCTTCTTCTTTGCATTTTTCTTCTTTGCATTCTTCTTCTTTGCATTTTTCTTCTTCTTTGCATTTTTCTTCTTTGCATTCTGTTTCTTTGCATTCTTCTTCTTCTTTGCATTCTTCTTCTTGGCATTCTTCTTCTTGGCATTCTTCTTCTTGGCATTTTTCTTCTTTGCATTCTTCTTCTTGGCATTTTTCTTCTTTGCATTCTTCTTCTTTGCATTCTTCTTCTTCTTTGCATTCTTCTTCTTTGCATTCTTCTTCGTCTTTGCATTTTTCTTCTTTGCATTCTTCTTCTTTGCATTCTTCTTCTTCTTTGCATTCTTCTTCTTCTTTGCATTTTTCTTCTTTGCATTCTTCTTCTTTGCATTCTTCTTCTTTGCATTCTTCTTCTTTGCATTCTTCTTCTTCTTTGCATTCTTCTTCTTTGCATTCTTCTTCTTTGCATTCTTCTTCTTTTTTGCATTCTTCTTCTTCTTTGCATTCTTCTTCTTCTTTACATTCTTCCTCTTTGCATTCTTCTTTGTATCTTCTTTGCATTTTTCTTCTTTGCATTCTTCTTTGCATTTTTCTTCTTCTTCTTCTTCTTCTTCTTCTTCTTCTTCTTCTTTTCTTCTTCTTCTTCTTCTTTGCATTCTTCTTCTTTGCATTCTTCTTCTTTGCATTCTTCTTCTTTGCATTCTTCTTCTTCTTCTTCTTCTTCTTTGCATTCTTCTTCTTTGCATTCTTCTTCTTCTCTCTTTGCATTCTTCTTCTTCTTCTTTTGCATTCTTCCTCCTCATCTTTGCATTCTTCTCCTTCTTCTTTGCATTCTTCTTCTTCTTCTTTGCATTCTTCTTCTTCTTCTTTGCATTCTTCTTCTTCTTTGCATTTTTCTTCTTTGCATTCTTCTTCTTTGCATTCTTCTTCTTCTTTGCATTCTTTTTCTTCTTTGCATTCTTCTTCTTCTTTGCATTCTTCTTCTTCTTTGCATTCTTCTTCTTCTTTGCATTCTTCTTCTTTTTTGCATTCTTCTTCTTCTTTGCATTTCTTCTTCTTTGCATTCTTCTTCTTCTTTGCATTCTTCTTCTTCTTTGCATTCCTTCTTCTTCTTTGCATTTTTCTTCTTTGCATTCTTCTTCTTCTTTGCATTCTTCTTCTTCT
>CM060342.1:6845648-6860648 GCA_030674155.1 Stramonita haemastoma | reverse complement strand
CCCAAAAAACAAAAAAATACGCAGTGCAGTTTTTCATATTTAAATATGAAGTGTAAAAATCAGCAAACATTTTTTTATATATAACTAATACTCTATAGAAGGGGGACGGATAAGTAAGTGGTCAGAAGCATTCGCTTTCCCAAAGCTAAGGTTAAGCAGCATCCAGCATGGTTACCAATTGGATGGGTGACCGACTTAGGCGCGCCCCAGTACAATCACCCAGCTGTAAATGGGTACCTGCCCTCTTGAGGGTCAGGGAAGGTAAAGCAGCGAGGGAGAGGAGATGGGCGCCACCCTCAACATGCTGGCTCCTAAAGAAGCTGAGGTCTCTGACTGCCTCGCTCCCCTACGACCACATAGGTTGGGACACCTTACCTTTTCTTTATAGAAGATACTACTTGACCCACAAGTAAAGTGGAGTGTAGCCTATTTTTTCTTCTGCAACCTCCCATGCTCTAGGCTCAAACTACATAAAACATCTTCCCACACGTTAAATCCTGTTCGCATTTCGTAAGATCAGGCCATTGTGTGCCGTGGAACAGTGACAAGATTACAAACTGCATACACACGGGACTGATTAAAAAAAGCACATGATGTTTTCCATTATCCTCGATATAAAATAAATAAAAAAGAAGCTTCAGGCACTTTCTGCATACTGTAGTCTTGACAGTAGGCCTAGCAGAAGTCCAACCCTAGTGTAACTGTCTTGCAACAGGAGGTCGCAGTTTTGATCCAGGGTTTTTTTCAGTTTTCGCTTTAATGGGTTTTCGTGTTGGCTTGGGGTTTTTTTTCATTCCTCCTTTAGAGCTCCAAGTTTACCAAGGGGGATTTTTTGCGTATAAATCCGTTCAAAACTTGGATTTTTTTCTTTCTCCCTCACTAAACCATGATAGTAGTGCGTGTGCTTGTCTTTTGTATGACAATAAAAATAACATGCTTTCCAATGTATACCCCAAAAAGTATTGTATGCACATGAAACGTGGATCATAACAGCAGACATTGAAAGAAAAGAACGAAGAGATGCTTTCGCAAACTCCTTGGTATCTCATACAGAAATCACATCACGAACAAGGAAGTGAAAACGCCATGGACCATATGAAGAGCTCCTGCCCTCAGTGAAAATAAAACACAAACCGAATTGATACCGGCACGTCCTGCAAACATCTGAACTGGCCAAGACTTTTCTACAGGGAACAGTACAAGGAGGGAGACGGAAGAGACCAACACAAAAATCGATGGGAAAACAACATCACAGTGTGGACTGGCCTCGAGTGGAACGACTTGCTAAAGAAAGCTGAAAACAGCGAGGAGTGGAGGAAGCTGGTTGTAAAATCTTCAGACGTGCCCCAGCGGTGTACTAAACAACGGGAAAGGTGAAGGAAACACGCCTTAAGAGCACGTAACAGATCTGATGCTAGGGAGAAAGTTGTCCACGGGGAAATCTGTTGAAAAATCACTTTTCGCGGAAAACATGATATAACATAGGTTTTTATCTCTGCACTCCAGTTTTAAAAGAAAGAAAGAAAGAGAAAAAAACCCAAAAGGTATAGGGGTGGGGAAAAAGAAAGAAAAAAAACGGGGCAGTTGTGGTCATCCTTTTCAGACTGAGCAGATATTTTTTTTATCTATAAATCTCTCTCTCTCTCTCTCTCTTCTCTCTCCTCTCTCCTCTCTCTCTCTCTCTCTCTCCTCTCTCTCTCTCTCTCTCTCTCTCCTCCTCTTCTCCCTCTCTCTCTTTTCTCTCTCTCTTCTCTCTCTCTCTCTTCTCACACACACACACACACACACCCCCCCTCTACCTCTCTCCCCCCCTCTCCTCTCTCTCTCTCTCTCTGACAAGCAGTCCAGTAAAAACAAAAGCATATATTCACCTTTCTGTCGCACGACTGAGTTAAAAAAAACACACAACCCCAACAACAACAACGTAAAAATCAAATTGACCGCCCTTAAAAAAACTGAGTAAAAAACAATACTTACGTTTTAAAGAGACTTCCAAGATTTGTTTTTTGAAGTGCTTTAAAAAACTACAATTTTTTGACAACGAAAGTCTTTGAAAATAAACCCATTCAGTTTTTATCAAAACAAACCAACAGCATCTGGTCTCTTTCTAGTGCGTTATCTGAATAAGATTGATAGTTCTTGTGCTTGTGTATAGTTTCTTGTGCTTGTCTTTCTTGTTGTGTAGTCTCATGTGGTATATCGTGGATCATTCATGGCGGAGCCCAGCCCTCTCTATGCCAGATCACAGCTTATGTCTCTACCTAGTGACTCAAGTTTTGTCTTGAACGCTTTAGCTATTAAATTTCTTGGGGAACTTCATACCACCTTGAAGAACCAAAAGAAAAGAAAACGGGTTGTCGTGGTTATCACTTCGAGTCTGAAGCCCAACATCTTTATCTTCAAAGCTCTCTCTGCATCCAGCATCGTGGAGGTCATTGGCCCAGTGATGCCGTGTTAACATTATAACTATCACCTCCTCACGTGGTTCAGCATGCCATGATGAGGTGAGTCCCAGGGTGTGCATGTGGCACTTGGAGCCAGCACGTGAGAGAAAGTGAAAGCACCATCCCGGCTGTAATTGGAAATCAAACACGCCATCAGGCCATAACTAGAGATTGAAAATGTCATTGGGCCATAACTAGAAATTGAAAACGCCATGGGCATAATAGACATTGAAAAGCCATCAGGTCATAATTAGAAATTGAAAATGCCATCTGGCTATAATGAGAAATTGAAAATGCCATTGGCCATACTTATAAATTGAAAACGCCATTGGCCATACTTAGAAATTGAAAACGCCATCTGGCCGTAATTAGAAATTGAAAATGCCATTGGGTCATAATTAGAAGTTGAAAAACGCCATGGGCCATAATTATAAATTGAAAAATGCCACCCGGCCATTAGAAGACCTCCTGATTCCAAAGAGGCAAACTGAAGCCGTACAGGTACATCACACAAACATCGGACTGGCCAAGACTGTCCTACAGGGAACAGTACAAGGAGGGAGACTAACAGACTGACAGAGAAAATGATGGAAAAACATCAGAGAGTGGACTGGCCTTGAGTAGAACAACATACTATGCAAAACTGATCACGACGAGGAGTGGAGGAAGCTGGATACAAAATCTTCAGTGGTGCCCAACAGTAAGACAGGATAGGGGATATCTAACAGGTAAAAGTGTTCATGAGGCTTTAAAAGAAACGTGTTTGAAGATGTTGAAAACCACATGCACTTGAAAGTGTCCACAACTTACCTTTAAAACAGTCTAGACATAAAATCGTTAAAAATAGGTATAAGATGGGTAAAACATAAGATTGTTAACAAATTACCATCAAGATACTCAAAAGCATAAAATGGTCAACAAAAAAGCCAAGAGAGTAAAAGGTAAGAGAGTTAAGGTATGGTATCAATGAGCCAACAAGTAATGTTTAAGGTGGTTAAAACATGAATTTGTCAATGCACTACATTTAGGACAGTTGAAACATAAACGTGTCAGCAAACTACCTTTAAAAAAAGTTACAGGATATAAATGTCAACAAATTATAAGACAACTGAAATGTACAATCCTCACCAAATCACCTTTTAAACATAAATACACACATAAACTTGTCAACAAACAATGTGTGAGACAGTTATGACATACAACTATCAACAGGTTACCTTTAAGACTGTAATCAAAACACAAAAAGAGTTGTCGACAAAATGCATTTACAACGTAAAACTGTCAACAAATTAAGACAAAAAATAGGCGTTAAAATCGTCAACAAATGATGTACAAGACAACAACAGTTAACAAAGTATCACAGATAAAGTCATCATTCCATAATCCTTCACCAAAACGACATTGCCGGCAATCTCCCTTTAATCCAAACTGACTTCTCTCTCCATGCCAACACCTGCAAGTCCAGTCAATTTCAACAGTGATGCACAACCAAACTTCTGACTAAATCCCACAAAAAGAATGTTACTAACAACAACGTTGCCCTACCAGAAACACCAGCACATCAGTTATGAAGAAACACTTCAACGTACACACACGTGTCTTTAAGGCTACCGTCTATAGATGTATACCAACAACAGCAGCAGTGACAGCAATGTAAAAAAAGAGCAGACGAGAGCAGCAGTAAAAACCAATAACCAACTATCAATTCAGTAAAACGTCTCATTTAGTACAGGCTAACAAATTAGCAAAAAACTTACAACCAATAATAAGAAACAGACACAAACTTATGATCCGTCATAGATCACAGAAAATGAGCAATCTAAAAAAAACCTAAAAGTTTTTTTTTTATCTTTCCATTTAAAATACACTATTAAATCAACAACATTCACTACCTGTAACCCAGGAACAAATCCCTACCAAACCCCCCCCCCAGTTTGAATCAAAAGGGGTCGGTTTGTTGAAACAAGTTGTTCTCTCTCCATTTATCACATTGCAGTATTGCTTGGTAACACGAATGGTGTCCAGTATGTTACAAACGTAACACTTTGGCCACTAAATCCTGCGTGATAGGCACAAATTGCTACACAGGATTCTGCAGCCAGACAGGCGAGTAGAATTGTGAAAACCGGGAAGACCCCCCCTTTAAGAAGGGGCTGAAGAACAACATAAACGATACATATTAATTGGTAAAAAGGTAAAAGTTAAAGGTGTCCCATAACCCATGTGGTCATAGGGGAGCAAGACATCAGAGACCTCAGCTTCTCTAGGGGCCAGCATATTGAGGGCGACCCCCATCTCCTCTCCCTCGCTGTTTTACCTTCCCTTACTGTAAAGAGGGCAGGTACCCATTTACAGCTGGGTGAACTTGGGTACAGAATTGGTATCAACATTATATCAACAGGTTCTGGGGCACGTTTCAAATTCATATCATTTGGTTAATCTGTGCTCCCATCAAGCATCTTGTACGATTCAGAATATGCTGTGAAAAGATATGTAGTTCTTATTTCGCACTGATAGTTGGAGTGTGTTTTAAATCCACAGGGTTGACATTTCTTGGTACCAGGCTGCTAATTTTGGGATTTCTGTTTGTTCCAGCAAGATTTTAACGACGCATTAACGGCGTCTACACTTGCACAGAAATCGACCTGGCAGATGATTTTACCTTGGTACAGACTGTAATGCGTCAGTAAAGCACCTGGTGCATGCTGGGTCAATTCGTGTCTATACAACCATCGAGTTGTTAAGAATCATAATTTTTTTATCACTGATTCTTTAACGTTCGTATTTGATCTTCTCTATGCAAAAGAGTCGACTGTTCTGACATCTTCTGATCACAAATCATAAACGTTTTCGTTTTTCAATCGAAGAGGGTCTGGCAGAACTTAAATCCATATGCTGAGCAGAACAGGAATTTATTCCCAGAACCCACAGAATCTGGCTTCTGAGGTTCCATCAAATTGATAAATGTGTGGGTTTTTTGTTTTTTTAAACAACGTTGACCCTTGTGATAATGGTAAGGTTTTGAAGAGTTTAGGATCCGGAAGTCATGAACATGGAGAGTTTCGTCATAATTTACATACATATTAAACATGACAACAACAAAACCATCATGGAGGAATATATTTCTATATCCCATCAAAGATGTGCATATTGCGCATCTAAGAGTTCCAAGTAAACCCCCTTTCTAGTGTATGACTACATGTTACAGAGGATGACAAATTGTGTCCTGTGCTGTGCAAATTCCGCGAAATATCGTCTTGTATGTACATACATATTTTGGATCATTTTGTGGCAGACATAGGGGGAATTGTGCTGTTCTTCAACACTCAAAGATGCTCTGACCACTATATACCTGTGTTGCTAAACAGCCGTGGTGTGAAGGGGAGACTTACCTCGGTAGTGAGCTAAGGTCTAAACCCATATATTCTATGAATGAAGAAGACATACAACAGGAAGGAAGCAATTGTGCTGACGTGCATTATTCCAAAAATCGTTCAAGATCATCTTCGTAAAATGACAACACTGGTGAACACAGAAATTCGTAAGGGCAAAATAATGAAAAAAATTAGATATATGTAAAAATTGTGCTCAAGTGCTTTATTGAACAACATGTTGAGGAGCATTTACGCAAATGTTTTGGATCATCTGTATAAACTGACCACACTGAAATGTACAGAAAATTCCAAAATCCGTGAAAAAGCCATGGTTTACAGAACAACCGCCATTCCTTGTAGAGAGGAGAGAAGTCTTCTCCAGAAATGAATGGGTCCAGCAGTGTTCACCAGCTTCCTGGTCATGACAGCCTGTGGCATAGAAGACATGCACCAGGTTTCAGCCCTGTGGTATATATAAGGCTGTGCAAATAAAAAAAACCCACTGTTTTAGCACAAGTTTTCACAAAACCAACAACAATGATAATGATGCATAATGTTCACCTGTGTTTGTTTTAGCAAAACGTTTTGGGGGAAAAGTATATCTTTTCACACACTCATGTTGTTTCTATGCACTTGAAAGCGATTCATGTCCGCTCTAGTTTCACACAGGCTGAAATGAAATTTTGCACTTGGTTTTAGGGGATGTGTTTTGTTTGAATTTGGTGTTTTTGACTGTTCAGGTTGACAAGCTGGAAAATTCTTTTTTTCTGTTCAGCATTGGATGTGAGGTGTAAACAGACATTCCCTTTTCATTGTTCAAGCACAGCTTTCGAAAAAAAGGACCAGCACCTAGTTATGTCTTTTCAGAGTTGTTGGATCATACTTTCCCAGTCTGAGATCATACAAGAGGAATACGTATTGAATTGAAGATCTCACTTTTGCTTTCACAGAAAATGGAAGAAGAAAAAAAACTGATACACCAAGCAAGGGAAAGTGAATCTTCTTGTTACACAACTTGGAAAATCGAAGCACACACGACACTCGTTTCACTTTAAAAAAAAAAAAAAGTTGAACAACAATGCACTATTTTGCTCTTTCTACCATGATCTGGAAAACAAAGCACGCACCTTCATTTGAATTCTGGCACAAGTTGACTGAATCCCAATGTAGCACACATAAACATTCGTTTGCCTCTTGCTTTTGGCTGAAAGAACAAAATCTGCATTCTGGTAAATCCTTTTTTTTGTTTTTCACGTGATATAAAAACTATGTGTGAAAGTTGGCTTTTCCTTTTTCTTCATCAGAATTCCACAGCCTTGCACTTTCTCCCTTCTTGTTGTGTATCCCATACCATGACTGGCATTTGATCTTGGCTGTACTGTGTGTTTTACCTTTTCCTACCTGCCTGATTCTTCCAGTGTACACAAAATAACTTCTGGAACTGTTCCAGTCCAAGCACAGAACAACACAACAGACCTGAGGTGTACCATAATCAGGGGCTGAGCTTTACACTGTTTCATCATTTAAAAAATATTATTCCATGGAAAGGTTTGATATCCACCCTTGAGGAGATTTCAAATTCCAAACTTGAATATATCCATCGGTACCAAGGCTACACAGAGATCCTCAAATGTCGGGTCACTATTCGTCCAGAATCTGGAATCCTGAATCTTGAATCTTGACATCAAAGAGGCCTGGGTATTTGACCGCAGAACTCCAGCAGTCTCTCTGGTGTTTCAGAAGACACAGAACACTATCACCATGTACGTGCACTATCACGACATAATTCTTCCTAACTAAAACACCGGACAGTTAAGAAACCACACATGAAACCATCATAGCTCTCCTCTAAGCTCATTTTCCATGATCACTTCACACAGGGATGTTTTTATTCACCATCTTCTCAAAACAAGTTGGCGATGATTTTCACACCACGATGGTTTTTACACCACGCACGTACATCCTTGAAGACTCATACCAAAAAGAAATCCACAGGGTTTTTTTTTTTATTTAAAAAGAAGAAAATGGAGAAGAAACTTGAAACTGACACATAAAAAAAACAGTATAACCATCCACAGTGGCGTAGTTCTCCAGGGCTCGTTAGCTACCCATCTCTCCCCAGGCTGGAAACTAGGGTGACTGTAGACTGTTGGCGGATCTTGTTCGCGTGGTTTGGGACAGAGCAGGCAGGGGTTCCAATCGGGCGGGGAGGCGTCTGGGGGAGATGGGGCTGCTCTGTCCCTCCCTCCTCAGCTCGTGCAGCGCCATGTCCGAGGATTGACGGAGGGCGGGCTGGGGCTGCCAGTCTGGCCGGTATCTGCACAACAGAGATTTGAGGGTAGTAGTATGTATGACACATCTTTGGTGTCAAAATGAATTTTTTGTATTATATGACAGACCCCTGGCGTCAGAATGAGGTTTTTTTGTATGATATGGCACATCTTTGGCGTCAGAATGGGATTTCTGTGTGATATGGCGCACCTCTGGTGTCAGAATGAGATTTTTTGTATATGACACACCACTGGCGTCAGACTGAGATTTTTTTTTAATGATATGATAGACCCCTGGCGTCACAATGAGATTTTTTGTGAGATAGGATAGACCTGTGGTGTGAGAATGGCATCTTTATATGATATGATGACCCTGGTGTCGTTGAATTAAGATTTTTCTATGATAGGACACACCTCTGGCATCAAATGAATGGAGTTTTGATTGATATGGCACTCCTCTGGCATCAGAATTAGATTTTTTTTTATAGATATGATGAACCTCTGGTGTCAGAATGGCATCTTTATATGATATGATAGACCCCTGGTGTCGTCAAATTAAGATTTTTCTATGATATGACACACCTCTGCATCAGAATGAGATTTTTCTATGATATGACACACCTCTGGCGTCAGAATGGATTTTGTATGATATGACACACCTCTGGCGTCAGAATGCGATTTTTGTCAAATATGACAGACCTCTGGCATCAAAATGGGATTTTTGACCATGACATACCTCTGGCATCAGAATGAGATTTTTGCATGATATGAGAGACCTCTGGTGTCTGAGTGAGATTTTTGTTTGATATGACATACCTCTGGAATCAAAATGGGATTTTTGTATGATATGACAGACCTCTGGCGTCAAAATGGGACTTTTGTATGATATGACACACCTCTGGTGTCAGAGTGAGGTTTTTGTCAGATATGACAGACCTCTGGAATCAGAATGGGATTTTTGTTTGAAATGACAGACCTCTGGCATCAAAATGGGATTTTTGTTTGATATGATAGACCTCTGGCATCAAAATGGGATTTTTGTTTAATATGACAGACCTCTGGCATCAAAATGGGATTTTTGACCATGACATACCTATGGCGTCAGAATGGGATTTTGTATATGACACACCTCTGGCGTCAGAATGGGTTTCTGGTATGAAATGACATACCTCTGGTGACAAAATGGGATTTTTGTATATGACAGACCTCTTATGTCAGAATGGGTTTCTGGTATGAAATGACATACCTCTGGTGACAAAATGGGATTTTTGTCTGATATGAGAGACCTCCGGTGTCATAGTGAGGTTCATTGGTATAATATGACATACCTCTGGCGTCAGAATGAGATTTTTGTATGATATTATAGACACAAGAAAATGCTTTTTAAAAAAAAGTATTATAACAAATAGTATACAGCAATAGGTCTTGTTAGTGTGTGAAATGAAAATGATGAAATGTTGTCTGAACAAAACAAAAAAAAAATCATTTCACACACTCTCATCCCTTAGACCAAAACAAAAGAGAGACACAAGATATGTTTATAGTTTATCATGACAAAACACACACAACATCACACATTGTTTAAAAATGGCCAAACACACGCACGCACGCACGCACGCACGCACGCACGCACGCACGCACGCACGCACACACACACACACACACACACAACACACACACACACACACACACACCCCACACAACGCAACTGATCAGACTTTAATGATGTTGACAAAGAAAATATTACAAGACCGATATTTTTGTGGACAAAGTCGATACTGCTAGCAAACTTTGATAAAGATGGCAGTGTGTGTGTGTGTGTGTGTGCGTGTGTGTGTGTGTGTGTGTGTGTGTGTGTGTTGTGTGTGTGCGTGCGTGTGTGTGCGTGTGTGAGTGTGGTGTGTGTGTGGTGTGTGTGTGGTGTGTGTGTGTGGGGTGTGTGTGTGAGTGTGTGTGTGTGTGTGTGCGTGCGTGTGTGTGTGTGTGTGTGTGTGTGTGTGTGTGTGTGTGTGTGTGGTGTGTAGTGTGTGTGTGTGTGGTGTGTGTGTGAGTGTTGTGGTGTGTGTGTGGCTGTCTGGCTGTGTTAAACGTTTCTCCGTGTGTCTGTGCGTCTGTGCGACTATGCCTGGTGCTTGCATACGTGCGATTGTGTGCGTGTGTCCTGCGAGTGTGCAAGCGTGCGCGAGTGTGTACGTTATTATGCACACGCCTAGCCTGTCTACCTACGAGCGAGCAAATATGCACGCGAGCATTTCTCTTAGTGTCCGTAACGTCTCTCTCTCTCTCTCTCTCTCTCTCTCTCTCTCTCTCTCTCTCTCTCTCTCTCTCTCCTCTCTCTCTCTCTCTCTCTTCTCTCTCTCTCTCTCTCTCTCTCTCTCTCTCCTCTCTCTCTCTCTCTCTCTCCTCTCTCTCTCTCCTCTCTCTCTCTCTCTCTCTCTCTCTCTGGTGGAGCAGGATTTGACGTGTGTCTGGGGTTTTCTGCGTGTGTTCGCACACGGGGCCTCGGTTTGTGGTCTCATCCGGAGGCTTTGGGACCATGTGTGTGTGTGTGCGTGTTTGCGTGCGTGCCTACGTGCTTGCAAGCGTGCGTGTGTCTGTGTCGGAGGGTATGCATATGGGGAGTGTGCGTGTGCGTGCGTGCGTGCGCATGTGTGTGTATGTGTGAGGCCACGCGCGCGCATAACTGTAATAATGATGAGATGATGGAGATGACAACTGGATCAATGATAGCGATGATGAGGATGCTATGTTATGTATGCGCGCAACTATTTGTATATATATATACATATTGACAGTTATTATGAGGATATGTGTCATCAACACGCCACCACCCACCTTCTTTATTTTTGTTGCTTGTATTGTGGCCTATGGCCGAAGCACATTAAAGCATTTCACAGTTCAGACAGTTCAGATCCCCTCTCTCTCTCTCTCTCTCTCTCTCTCTCTCTCTCCTCTCTCTCTCTCTCCTCTCTCTCTTCTCTTCCTCTCTCTCTCTCTCTCTCTCTCTCTCTCTCTCTTCTCTCTCTCTCTCTCTCTCTTACATTTTCTCTCTCTCTCTTATACATAAGCTTAAAATAACCAGTGATTGTAGAATACAGACAGAATACTGTTATGTCAGATATTTTCCCTATTTTCTTTTCTATTTTGTATTGTGGTCCAAGGCCGATGTGCAACTAAATCATTTCAGTATTCAGTGTTTCAGTGCTCTCGCTCTCTCTCTCTCTCTCTCTCTCTCTCTCTCTCTCTCTTCTCTCTCTCTCTCTCTCTCTCTCTCTCTCTCTCTCTCTCTGTCTCTTCTTCTCAGAGTTTTAGTCCACAATTTCTTGTTTAATTGGTCTATTTTGTTGTTAGTACTTCAGTCAGTGGGTGACCGTTTGCGCGCCTTGGCTTCAGCACAGTCCCCGAATTAACCCAGTTGTAAATGGGTACCTTGCCCTCTTTAGGGTCAGGGAAGGTAAAGCCGCGAGGGAAGAGGAGATGGGCGCCGCCTTCAATATGCTAGCCCTAGAGAAGCTGAGTCTCTGACGCCTCGCTCCCCTACGACCACACAGGTTATGGGACACCTTTACCTTTTATGTAGTCAAGTCACTCAGTCAGTCCGTCTGTCCTACGTGCATACTGACCTGAGGTCAAGCAGATGACCATGACCCCCAGGGGAAGAGAGTGACCTCCGAAGCGCTTCCGGTAAGTTGCCTTCCGAACTGCTCAGTTGTCGGAGGTTCGAGTCCTGCGTGACAAGGACCACTCGGCCATCGGACTTTCTGTGCAGGTAGGGGAGGGGACGTTCAGACCTCCGGTGCTCCCTTGTGACATCACCTGAAGGGTAGAGGTTAATTTTTTATTTCTGTTTTGGAAGGGGGGGGGGGGGGGTTAGGAGTGGGTTGGGTTTTTTATGGTTAAAGAAGTGTAATTTGCCAAGCCGAATTTATGTAAATGTTGCTTAGCTATTCTGCAGCTATAAACCGGAGAACAGCCCCAAAATCACTAGAAACAAAGAAGAAGAATGCAAAGTAGAGGAAGAATGCGAGGAAGGATGAGAAGAAGAAAGGAGAAGAACGCGAAGAAGAAAGAATGAAGAATAAAGAAGAATTGCGACGAAAAGAAGAAATGAGAAGAAAAGAATTGCCAAGAAGGAGAATGCAAAGAGAAGAAGAATGCAAAAAGAAGAGAAGAAGAATGCAAAGAAGAAGAAGAAAGAAGAAGAGAAGAAGAAGAAGAAGAGAAGAAGAAGAAAAGAAGAACGAAAAGAATGTAAGAAGAAGAAGAAAAGAAGAATGAACGAAAAAGAAGAAAAAGAAGATAATATGAACACATGACATATTCCCAAAACCATCCTTCTTTCAACCCAATCCTCTTCTATCCCAATTCCATTCAAATTCGCGCGTCATTCAAATTCGCGCCGCACACACACACACACACACACACACACACACACACACACACACACAACACACACACACACAATCACACACCTCATAACACTCAAAACACACATGCATACATCTACCCGCACGTGAAAGCAACAAACAAACCAGACACACACACACACACACACACACACACACACACACACACCACACACACACACACACACACACACACACCTCTTGGTCGATCTCCATGTCGGAATCAGGGCTGTGGTTCCCCGGTGGCTCAGGGCTACAGGAAGTGGCGTAAGAGGGCTGACTTTTGTCACACTTCTCCACGTGAATGGCCGGAAATGACGTCTTTTCTTTGTTCACGGGGGTTCCCCTAAAACAACAGACAACTTAGATAAAGTGAACGAACTGGATGGGAACGAAGACTTTTCATTTTTAAAAGATTCACATATTTGTCCGTCGTGTTCGGCGATGACCTCCAAAACAGCAGAGTAGGCAGCTGCTGTTTTGAAAATTGGGCAGAAATTTGATTATAGTGGAGATGTCTTGCCCACAGTACACCCCACTCTCTCGGCCAAGAGGGCATAAGGACAGTCAGCGTTGGAGATGTTCTCCAAAGGCCAACTAGCCCCAAGGGCTGCAGTACATAAGGACTGTGCAAGTCAAGCCTCCTAGTCAGAGAGTCATAGTCGATCACGTAAAATGTGGAATTCCATGAGTGGGAAAGAAAAGCCACTGATCATACAGCCTCTCACTTTGCTGTTCCCCCAACGTCAATGGTTTAAATCAAGAACTATGCTTAAGATATAAGAATATGTTGCTATAATGTGGAAAATGTTATAATACGTTACACATCACCTGTTTAATCAATCATGTAAAAAGAAATTAGGAAGGGGGGGGGGGGCTACTCTTCCGAATAACCGGAAGGGGTTTTAACGTGTGCGCAAGACCTTGGTTTTACAGTCTCACCCGAAGGACTTTATTTATTTATTTATTTTTTTTTTTATTATTTTTTTTTGGGGGGGGAGTGAGTCGACGCTTATGTTAACTCCAGAGGAAAAATCGTCTTGAACGGAGATTGGAACCCGGGTCAGCAGATCACGAGCGCATCATTCTGACCACCAGGCTATCCCGTTACACCTCACCTTTCAGAGACCCAGCGGTGATCAAAGATAGATCCAGAGTTATATTGAATAGCCCAGGAAGGACGATAACAATTATATATTTCAAGAGAACTTCAAGCAGCTGTAAAATCAACTTCCCCCCAAAAGAAAATGACATGGAATTGACTATATATATCCTCAGAGCCTAAGTAAACTGGGATGGAAAAAAGTTACCAATATTCTGTTTGCTACGTAAGATACAGGGAAACAGTCAGCCAAACAAACATACAGTAAGAAGACAGAGAAAATGATTATAGAGACTGGGATGCAGAGGAAGACGCGCAAAGGTATAAAGAAGACATAGGTAAACAGACAGCCAAACAGACCATACATACAGTAGGAAGACAGACAAACAGAGAATATTTATACACCAACTCGGAGACAGACGTGCATAGGCATAAACAAAACACAGGTAGACAGTCAGCCAAACAGACATACAGTAGAAATACAGACAGACAGAGATACAGACTGGGAGACAGAGACATAACACGCACAGGAACAAACAAGATACAGGTCAAACAGTAGGAACACAGACAAACAGAGATAATCATATTACAGAGACTGGAGACAGAGACAGACGTGCAAAAGGCATCAGCAAACACAGAGAAGAGGACATTCCAGTTTTGAAAATGCCAGAATCAATATTTGTCATTTTTGTGTTCAACAAACCATCTACAGATCAGTTAAATGAACTGTCCAAGTAGACCACACACACACACACACACACACACACACACACACACACACACACACACACACACACAAACACACAACAACAAACACAACACAACACAACACAACACAACACAACACACACACACACACACACACACACACACACACACACACACACACACACACACAACACAACACACACACACAACACAACACAACACAACACAACACACACACACAACACACCCAACACACACACACACACACACACACACACACACACACACACAACAACACACACACACACACACACACACACACACACACACACACACACACACACACACACACACACAACCCCCCCCCCCCCACACCCCACACACACACACACACACTACACAAACACACCACACAAAACTCACTTGAAATTAAACCCTCGAGGGCTCTCTTCCCCATCGGAGGTGGAGAAATTCCGGGAATGGGGGAAAACATGGGCCGGCTGTCCTCGTTGTACCGGAAGCCGCTGTTTTCTTCCGCCTGCGCCTGCGCGACATCCGGGTGCACAATGGGATGCGGACATTTTTTCCTCTGCTGCTGAAGCTTTTCCCGTTTCTCGCAGAGATGGGGGAGTTCTTTTCCCGGGGATTTGGAGTTTTGTGACATAACATTGTCTGCGGGGTTGGAGGCCGGATTGG
>CM060342.1:6832105-6838048 GCA_030674155.1 Stramonita haemastoma | reverse complement strand
GGTAACGCGCCTTCCCTAGAAACAAAAGTCGGGGTTTGGGAAGTGTGCGCTGGTTTGAAACCCCTTTTTGGGCCCAAAACTTTCCCCCATCATAAGACCATGAGGGCCCTCCTGGTACTATTTTTGGGATAACATAAACCGAAGTCCTGTGTGTTACACATCATTATTTAGCGCACGTAAAAAAACCCTACGGCAACAACAACAATTGCCCCGGCAAAAATTCTGTAGAAAAAACCCACTCGAAGGAAACAAATACGCTCCTGCAACAGGAAAATAAAACAAAAATTTAATGGGGGGCGCTGCTCTTGTGGCAGCCCCTTTTCCCTGGGAGAGCCCCCGAATTTTAACAGAGAAATTCTGCCTGACTTAAATGGTATATAAAAAAAAAGTTAGATCAAAACCAGTTGTGGGTTTCATTTCTCCCCTCTCCCTCTTCCCCTCCCACCCATATGTGGCAAGTGTATCACTCACAATCACAACAGTTTTTTTACTTGTATAAACCGGGTTTTTTTCTACTCTCGGAAACGCGTCACCACAAGAGCAGCGCCACCCCCCCCCCCTCCTCCTTTTTCTTTTTTTGCTTTGTCATATGTGTATTTGTGTCCATAATTATAGAGGACTTTTCCTCTCTAAAATTTGCCAGGGGCAACTCTTTTTACTAAGGGACTTTTTCTGTGTTTATGTGTTTTACATAAGGGGCTTCGATTATCGCCCTCCCCCCCCCCCCCCCTTCTCTCTCTCTCCCCTCCCTCTCCTCTTCCCCTCTCTCTCCTCTCCCCTTTTCCCCCTCCTTTTCTCTCTCCCTCTCTCTCTCTCCCCCCTCTCTCCTCTCTCCTCATCTTTTTTTCTTGATTTATCCTTGAAAAGGGGGGGGACTGGGTGTAAAAAAAAGCACACGAGTGCTTTCATTATCCTCGAATAAAAAATTTTTCCTTGCCTTGCCTTGCCCTTTTCTCTCTCCTCCTCTCCTCTCTCTTCCCCCTTTTCCCCCCCTTCCACTCTCCCTCTCTCCCTCTCTCTCTTCCCCCTTCCTCTTCTCTCTCTCTCCCCCTCTCGACTCTCTCCCCTCTCTCCCCCTCCCTCCCTCTCCTCTCTCTCTCTCTCTCTCCCCTCTCTCTCTCTCCCCCTTCCTCTCCTCCTCTCCTCTCTCTCTCTCTCTCTCTCTCTCTCCCCTTCACCCCTCCCTCCCCTCTCTCCTCTCCTCTCCTCTCTTTTCCCTCCCCTCCTCTCTCTCTCTCTTCTCTCCTCTCTCTCATCTCTCCTCTCTCTTCCCCCTCTCCCCCTCCCCCCCCACACAACAATATATATAGACTAAAACCCTTCCTTCAACATCGTTACTGCATTACATTACCAAAAGAACACATCGCCACATCAATCCCCACACAAGCCATGATATGAGTGGAAATGGCGGCTGTACTTTTGACACAGAACCTGATTGCGCTGTCATCATACCTCGTCTTTTCTCGCTCAACCGTTCACTATTCTTCCATCCTTCACTTCTTCTCCCTTCCTCCCATTACCCCCCCCCCCCCTCCTCCTCTCACACATTTTTTCTACCCATCCATCCATCCACCCCCCCCCTTCCTGAAAAAAAGACCAAAAAAAAATCCGAAGAAAAAGAGGAAGTGTAGCTTATGGGTGAGTGGGCATATTCCTTGAACAGGCCACACAGTATTGACAGAGCAATTCTCGACGTTATTACTGACTAAAGATTCTATTGTGTTGTGGTGTGTTGTGTTGTTTTGTGTTGTGCTGTGTTGTGTTGTGCTGTATTGTGTTGTGCTGTACTGTACTGTATTGTAATGTAGTGTATTGAATTGTGTTGTATTGTATTGTGTTGTAATGTATTGTATTGTGTTGTATTGAATTGTATTGTATTGTACTGTACTGTATCGTATCATTTCGTTTTGTATTGAATTGCATTGCATTGTATTGTAATGTACTGTACTGTACTGTATTGTACTGTTTTGTATTGTATTGTATTGTACTGTATTGTGTTGTATTGTTCTGTATTGTATTGTACTGTATTGTGTTGTATTGTTCTGTATTGTATTGTACTGTATTGTGTTGTATTGTTCTGTATATGTATTGTACTGTATTGTGTTGTATTGTTCTGTATTGTATTGTACTGTATTGTGTTGTATTGTTCTGTATTGTATTGTACTGTATTGTGTTGTATTGTTCTGTATTGTATTGTATACCACTTTATGTCACGACAGATTTCTATGCGTGAAATTCTGGCTGCTCTCCCCCGGGGAGAGCGCGTCGCCACAAGTGCACGCCACCCATTTGTCTTTTTCCTGTCTAGTCTTAAAATGTATTTGTTTCCCTATCAGAGTGGCGTTTTTCTAGAGGATTTTGCCATGGGTTCTTTACGCTCGCTAAACAATGATGTGTAACACACGCGAACTCGGGTTTATCATCTCACCCGATAGACTAGCACCCAGACCACACACCACTCATGGGGGATGGGTAGGGGAAAAGTTTAAAGCCCAAACGGGACTCGAACCACCGCACCCACACATCCAATCCGGACTTTTCGCTTTCTAGACAGGCGCGCGTTACCTCTAGACCACCATCGATCCATTCTATTCCCCCCCCCCCCCCCCGCCTCCCCTCTTGAAGAAAAAGAGGAAGTGTAACTTATGGGTGAGTGGGCATATCCCTTGTACAGGCCACACAGAATTGACAGAGCAATTCTCGACGTCATTACCAACCAAGATGGCTGGAGGGGGGGGGGGGGGCGGGGGGGTGAAGAGGCGTAGGTAGGTAGGTCCGTCACTTTGACACAGTGCAGTATTACTAGTATAGTGCCGTGTCTGTCGCCTTTCACTTTCCGGGGTCTTCTCTTCGTCACTCATCTGTTCTCTAGTGTCTGGTTCATGTCTCGTTGCCTGCTCTTCTTCGCTTCATACCCAATCCAATCCAATCCAATCCAATCCAATGATGTTGCTTAGAGCCCAGCCCCGCCCCGCCGACAGCATCACAGGCCATACAGTCATATCGGGGCTGTCACCTCGTCACTTCCTTCACGTACAGTATTAATGCAGTAGATATATATATATATATATATATATATATATATATATATATATATATATATATATAATATATATATATATATATATATATTAATAGTGATGCAGACGTTATAGGTTCTCCACCCCCCACCCCCCCGCCCCCTTCCCATGCCCCCTCTCTCTCCCTCCCTCACCACCAACCATCATCCTCCTTCCAATCTCCCCTTCCCCCCACCTCCCTCCCTCGCCATCACCATTCACTTTCCCATTTCCCCTTCCCCCCACCTCCCTCTCTCACCATCACCACCCCCCTTTTAATTTCCCCTACACCCTCCAACCCCCACCCCTTTCCTCCCTCCCCCAAGGCGAGAACAGAGAAACAAGATGAATTTATGCCTATGTGGCTGGATATTCATCTCTTTTGAACAAGTACCCGGGGATGGGATAGCTCAGTGGTCAGAACACTCGCTTTTCTCCCGGTTAAGGTTACGTAGCATTGAGTGTGGTTACCAATTGGATGGGTGACCCTTTGCGCGCGCCTTGGCTTCAGTACAGTCCCCCCCGATTCACCCAGCTGTAAATGGGTACCTGCCCTGTTTAGGGTCAGAGAAGGTAAAGCAGCGAGGGAGAGGAGATGGGCGCCACCGCCCTCGATATGCTGGACCCCTAGAGAAGCTGAGGTCTCTGACGCCTCGCTACCCTATGTCCACATAGATTATGGGACACTTTACCTTTTTTTACCGCTACTTTGCTAGAACAAGTTTCTAAATGTCATTATTACAAGATGTCAAAGGTGATGGCCCTTCGACATAGATTGGTAACTATAGATTGGTAACTATCTATCTATCTATCTATCTATCTATCTATCTATCTATCTATCTATCTGTCTGTCTGTCTGTCTGTCTGTCTGTCTGTCTGTCTGTCTGTCTGTCTGTCTGTCTGTCTGTCTGTCTGTCTGTCTGTCTGTCTGTCTGTCTGTCAGTCCGTCCGTCCGTCCGTCCGTCCGTCCGTCCGTCCGTCCATCCATCCATCCATACACCCACCTATCTACCTACCTACTACCTATCTCTCTATCTACCTACCATCTACCCTATCTATCTATCTATCTATCTATCTATCTATCTATCTATCTATCTATCTATCTATCTATCTATCTATCTGTCCTTAGCTATCTATCTATTTATTTATCTATATCCATCTATCTATCTATCTATCTATCTATCTATCTATCTATCTATCTATTTATTTATCTATCTATCCATCCATCCATCCATCCATCCATCCCATCCATCCATCCATATCCATCCATCTATCTATCTATCTATCTATCTATCTATCTATCTATCTATCTATCCACCTACCTACCTATCTATCTATCTATCTATCTATCTATCTTTCTGTCTGTCTGTCTATCTATCCATCCCTTAGTCTGGTGATCGACCGGGGGGGAAGACTTGACAACCACATCCCTCCATTCCTCTCTCTCTCTGTTCTGTGCTCTGTTCTAACCAGACTTCTTCATCCCTGCACTTCACTTTTCGGGTCTTCCTTTCGTCACTCAACTGTCATCTGTCGTCTGCTTCAGTGTCTGTTCTTTCTTCTTCACTTTAATTAATATGCTGATAAGAGGGATGGTTGAAAATGGTATGGAGTCGTCTATCTTCTCACCCCCCCCCCCCCCCTCTCTCTCTCTCTCTCCCCTCTCCTCTCTCCCTCTCTCTCTTCCTCCTCTCTCTCTCTCTCTCTCTCTCTCTCTCTCTCTCTCTCTCTCTTCTCTCTCTTTTCTGCCAGTCTTCTGTCACTCTGTCTAACCTGTGTTCTATAACATTACGCAGTTTTCACTCTGGTCGACACGTCTAGAGGCTGGTTTGATGGCAGGCGATCACAGTTGGTCGACTGCAGTTCTCCGAATTGATTACCGTTGTTAATTTATTTATTTTCTTTTATACCACATGAAATTCGGGCTGCTGTCCCCGGGGAGAGCGCGTCACCACAAGTGCAGCGCCTACCCATTATTTTTTTCCCCCTCAGGGATGGTGTCTAAACACGACACCTGTGTGCATGCTGGTTTAAAAAAAAAATTGTCATCAGCTCCTACCGGCACACGATGGCCTGCTCTTCCGAAAGGCGGAACGGGTTTTAACGTGTGTGCAAGATGTTCTGCGTGCGTTCGCACACGGGGCCTCGGTTTACAGTCTCATCCGAATGACTTAGACATTCAGTTCGATTTTTTCGTCAAACTGGGAAGAAAGGGCGAGGCTGGGTACGAACCCAGAACCTCATGGTTTACTTGTTGGCAGGCGAACGTCTTAACCATCCTGCCACCTTCACTTCCTTGTTGGACAAAGTTGTGTTTGAAGAACTAATCCCACTGTAGTTCATCCACCCCCCCCTTGTCTAGCTCTTGCTGTGATGCCTTTGCTCTAAAACTGCGTGTTTTCGACTGATGACAACATTGCGTTTAATAACGAAGATGTAACAAGGAAAGGATTAGGATTGAGCATGTTTCGTTACTGTTTATATAATGTAGTAAGTGGTTCTGTTTTGATATCATCTCTCAAGTTGGAATGTGGGTACCTTAATGGTGTCAGGCGAAACATTTTTTCCATTGGTAAAACCTGGGAGTTTTAGCCCAGGAATGGAAAAATATAAATGATGATAATGTATAATTAATATATCTATCTATCTATCTATCTATCTATCTATCTATCTATCTATCTATCTATCTATCTATCTATCTATCTCTCTCCTCTCTCTCTCTCCTCTCTCTCTCTCTCTCTATAATATATATATATATAATATATATATATATATCCTCCTTCCATAACCTTCCTCGTCCCATAACCTGTGTGGTCATTGAGGAGCGAGGCATCAGAGACCTCAGCTTCTCCAGGGGCCAGCATATTGAGGGCGGCGCCCATCT
>CM060342.1:6814605-6817105 GCA_030674155.1 Stramonita haemastoma | reverse complement strand
ATGACACAGCACAGACAGACAGTAGACAGACAGACAGACAGACAGACACAGACAACATATATAAATATATATATATATATATATATAGTATATATATATATTCAAACATATGTCAGTGAGAAATATATATATTATATGTATATATTATATATATAAAAACATATTACCATAGGCCTACTATATATATGTATTATATATATTCTATAATATAATATATATTAATCTACATATATATATTATATATATATATATATATATATATATATGTGTGTGTGTGTGTGTGTGTGTGTGTGTGTGTGTGTTGTGCATATGTTCATGTATAGTCTACAAATTACATACACACAGTTAATAACAAACAGTCAATGTGTACATAGATCTATATCTATTTCACAGTGACTGAAAAAAAACCAAACACGTCCACTGCCTAAACTTTGGACCGTTTTTCAAACCACCATTCCAGAAAAAACAACACTGTTCAAATTACAAAAAAAACAACAAAAAAGCCCACACACACACACACACACACACACACACACACACACACACACACACACACACACACACACACACACACACACACACACACACACACACACACACACACCAACATGGACTAATCTTAGCGAATCTGTGCCGCAAGGTGTTGGAAGTAAAATAACCGTTCTTCCAACAAATTCCAACTCCAAAAGCATCGGTGCAAAGTAAACACATGAACAAACATCGATTTTCTCTCTTAAAAAAATAAAATAAAAAACCTTAAATGAGGCTTAAACAGCTCTACAAGTTCCTGCTATATTGCCATGGCCTACAGCGAAATGGAGGTGCTTTTCATTTCAACTGTAGTCCTTTTCAAAACAGCAAAATGGGGAAAACGTGACGTCAGCAAGATGGCGCACGGCGATTCTATAGCCTGGGTTCAAAAAGACGATACTCGGTGTTCAAACAAAGTTTTGCTTTAGACGTGTACAAAACGTGAATAATTAATGGTTGTGTGTCAGATTTGCTTGGGAAAGTTGGAAAAAACATATTGGATTTAAGAATAACCAGTGGAACGGTTTTCTTTATGGAGGTGTGATTTTGAATAGGCTGGGTATTAAAACTGGTTTGTGAATACAGAAAAATTAATATCCTGTGTGTGTGTGTGCGCGCGCGTGTGTGTGTGGTCTTCAATTTTATGTCTCTTCACAAGATGTGGTATTACACAAAATGTTGAGTGCATGGGTAAATGTATGTGTGGTGTGTTCAAATTATTTACATGCACGCACGTGAGTGTGGATAGCGCATATGCTCAAGTGCATAGCTGTACCATAACTGTCTGTGTGTGTGTGTGGGTGGGGGGGGGGGGGTAAATGAAATATATATATATATTATTTAAAAAAATAAATTTGTATACCACTTTATGTCACAGTAGATTCCTCTGCGTGAAATTCGGGCTGCTCTCCCCAGGGAGAGCGCGTCGCCACAGGTGCAGGGCCTACCCATTATTCTTTTCTTTTTCCTGTGTGCAACTGTATATGTTTCCCTATCAGAGTGGGTTTTTTTCTACAGAATTTTGCCAGGGTCAACCCCTTGTTGCCGTGGGTTCTTTTACTTATACGTGCACAGACTAATCTTATGCCGCTAAAAGAAAGTGTTGAAGGCAAATAGCGTAATGTAACTAATGTCGGTAACAGTAATTCAACCGAAAATGATGATATAACAAGTGTAACAGCCCAAACATGTTGCAATAAAATAATGAAAAAAATATCAATACCGTTATAACACAAAGGTCAACTATAACGAGTATAAGTTAAAGGATAAGGTGGGATTCATGTCCCTGATTCAAAAAACTGATCTTATAATGACATTGCAAAACAAAAAAAAAGGAGGGGAAGAAAAACTGCCCTTACTATAGGAAAGTAGCAAAGGGACACACCCCCTTCAATGCAAAATCAATTTTGCACAAGAATCTTCAGTCGCTTAAACCCTTGTTGAAAGAGTTGTTATGAATGGCAGGCAGATAATGTTTTAAAACCCGACACTCAAAAAAGAATATGAGTGTTGGTTAATTGTTCCACCACCAAACATAGATTTTTACTCCAGGTTGAGCATATTGGACTTAAGTTTAGTAATGAGGCAAATAATTGACCACGCTTTGTGTGTGTGTGGTGTGTGTTTGTTGAGTTGGTGTTTTTTGTTGTTGTTTGTGAATTGGTGTAGGAAGATAGGCTTATGTTGTTTGCTGTGTTAAAGTGTCTCTCTGCTTCTGTCGTCTCTGTCGCTTCTGCTGTCTCTTCTGCTCTTCTCTTCTCTCTCTCTCTCACTCTCTCTTTCTCTCTCTCTCTCTCTGTCTCTCTGTCTCTCTTCTTCTGTCTGTCTCGTCTCTCTCTCTCTCTCTCTCTCTCTCTCTCTCTCTCTCTCTCTCTCTCTCTCTCTCTCTCTCTCTCTCTCTCTCTCTCTCTCTCTCTCTCACACACACACACACACACACACACACACACACACACACACACACACACAC
>CM060342.1:6789605-6799605 GCA_030674155.1 Stramonita haemastoma | reverse complement strand
ATTTCGATCACGGTGATCGACGCATACCATTCGGAAAATTTTTGTAGATAAAAACATATTTTTTGTTTAGTAACATGCATCTGTTATAAAATAAACCTAAACCACCCAAATTTGTACAAAAATATAGAAATTCAATGAAAATATAAAAACGAACGCCAGTACAAAGGACGCAACCTGTGATTTCTCTTCCAACGCCATCTTGAATTCTATCTTCTTCTGCGCAACGCCCACCCAGTTTTGACAAAATTAGGGAGTTCCACGGCCTCTTTCAAGGACAGTGACAGTGAATTTTTGACAGCAGTGATAAGAACTTCGGGAGCTGGAAAATGCTATGTCTGATAATGGACACCCAGAAGATGCCGAATTATCATCAGATTATTGTCAGGTTCTAGCCCATAGCAGACGACAGCAAATGTAAGCTGGGTTTGTTTACATTTTCGATCTGAGAAAAACGAAAATATCTCTGTTGTGATTGATAAATGGTAAAACTGGTCATTGGAAGTCATTTTCTGCTTTGTTACGACTTGTTGAAATGAAATTGTTAACTGATGAATCAGATTTTCACAAACGAATTTGCTTCCACACACATGATGATTGATATGGCAGTTTGACCTACTTCCAGTTGTCAGAAGAATGAGTTCGCTCACTTCGCTAGGCGCTGCGTATGTTCAGTCATAATGGGCAGTTGTACAAACTGTGTTGGTAGCATAATGATTATGATTGTGTGTTATGATTTTAGCACTTTTTTTCTCTCTGTAATCACTCTTTTTGCATAGAATTACTAGGCTGTGTGTGTGTTGTGTGGTGGTGGGGTGGTGTGGGTGGTGTGGTGTGGTGAGAGAGAGGAGAGAGGTGAGTGTGTGTGTGTAGTATATCGTTATGATGTTGTGGTGTGTGTGTGTGTGTGTGTGTGTGTGTGTGTGTGTGTGTGTGTGTGTGTGTGTGAGTGATTGAGAGTGAGTGTG
The DNA here is from genome assembly GCA_030674155.1 of Stramonita haemastoma. Lineage (NCBI taxonomy): Eukaryota > Metazoa > Mollusca > Gastropoda > Neogastropoda > Muricidae > Stramonita > Stramonita haemastoma. Next base: position 6,798,640 of record CM060342.1, on the reverse strand, counting down.
ATAGTAATCAGTTATGACAAAATGACTGTGTGTGGTGTGTGTGTGTGTGTGTGTGTGTGTGTGTGTGTGTGTGTGTGAACCTCTGTCCATGCAAGCATGTTTGTTCTACCTATATATAACTGATGTTGTTGTGCTTTATTTATTATGGATATTTCTTTCAACTTACAAAAAAAAAAGAAAAACAAACAAAACAAAAAAACCCAAACAAACAAAATTATTTTTACTTTGTGTTTCAGGAATGAAATTGGAGGACCTGGGATCACGAAACCCTCCACCTTCCTTTGTACCCACCCGTCCCCTGGAGTCTACCTGGATAATGTGAAAACTCAGCTGACATTGACTGTTGTTTGTGGCCAGTGGACTTTTTTCAATTATTTTGATGGGTGAGGGAGGGGGACATACTTTGTATGCGATAGAGAGACAACAAAACAGTTTCATTTCTGTCATGCATTCACACAGCAAATAGGTCTGGTTTTTGTTCAGCACAGATCCAAAGTTCAGGGGCAGTTTAGAAGAAAAAAATGAATTTCAGGCAACCAAAATTTGTCAAAGATTATAATGAAAATATAGGAGAGGTGGATAAAAGTGATCAGCTGATCAGCAAATACAATGCACTGGGCAAAACTAACAAATGGTGGAAAACGCTGTTTTTTTTTTCATTTCATTGACATTGCAAAGGTAAACACTTTTATTTTATTGCAAGATTTTAGGTAGAAATCCAGATATTCCAAATTTGCAGAGACATGTTAAGTATGGCCAGTTGGACTTTATTGAAGAACTGATCAGTTAGTTTGTAGCTATGGGTGAATCACTGAATATGAAAAAGTTCTGCAAGCATCTGTCAGTGTTACATTTACTTAACATTCTATTGTCCCAGTAAACACAAAAGAAAGGAACAACTGTAAAAAAAAAAAAAAAAAAAAAAGCTTTGTAGAAAAAAAGAAAGAACAAAAACCACATGTGATGTGTGCCACTTGTGGCTACTACCTGTGCTTTGTGGATAGCAGATATTGTCTTTTGAGTTTACATAATTATAGGTTAGCAGAGTGAAAGTGGGTATGTGAGGGGGGGGGGGGGGGGATGGGATGGGGAGGCCACCTTTTTGCTCATGTATTCACAAATAAAATCTGAAACAGTTCAGTTCTGTTTATTACAACAGAGAGGGAAACGGGGTGGCAGGGTGATGACTTCAGATCAACAACAAAAAAAAGAAAGTTTAATAGTATTTGTCACATGTAGTAGTTTTGCTACTTCCCTTCCTATGGATGCTCTATGGTCTATCTTTTATTTATTTAATTATCTTTAATAGAACATGCCCAAAAAGAGAGAAAAAAGTGTGCAAGACATACTGGATTCCTATTCATAATCATTTGTAAATCTGGAGAACCAAAGGTACTACATCCACTGTGAAATAAGATGGTTTGTGCTGATGGGAGCGACTGATCTATTTTTAGTAACAATATTAGTAACTACATTCATAAAAAGGAAATTTTATTAAGTTTGTGACCACATATCATTTATGTTTTCTTTTTATGTCATATAAACTGGTTAGTGTGCAAACTTTTGTGTTCTCTTGGAAAATAGAAGGCTGTTGTGTCATAGATGATTGTTGTGAGTAAAAGTGATCATTTTGGAAATTTGGTTATGTACATTTTCAGAGTGCCTGAGCATGTAATTGTTGAGACTTTTGAGTGAAATCTGTTTTAATTGAAAGATAATGGATTATTTTGTGTAATAAACTTAAAATTTATAACATGACTTCAATATCTTGGATTTTTTGTTCTTTGAGAATGATGAAAATGCTCACCGTTTCTATTTTTAGCAACAAGGGTCAATGGTCATAAAAATGAGCAGTCTTCAAATGTTTCTAAAAATGTTATATTAAAAAAAACTGGTTTATACTGAACACATTGACATATTACTTTTAAAATTTGACCCAAAACTGCACATTTTAGAAGCATTTTATTATTGCAACATTGTTTTTGCTACAAAAATGTGAAAAACACTGAAACTGTTGAGAGATAATGAGATTTATTTCACAACAAACAACCGAAATGCTCCGCACCCTGCCAAAGTGTATAACCTTTATGTGTGTGTGTGTGTGTTGTGTGTGTGTGTGTGTGTGTGTGTGTGTGTGTGTGTGTGTACGCGCGCGTGCGCGCGTGTGCGTACGTGTGTGTGTGTGTGTGTACATTTGACTTTATTAAAAAAATCTAAATTGCTATTGGTTGCATGCATAAGAATTGGTTGAATCGCAAGCGCTTTTATTTGTTTTTTGGCAAAATACAGCACTGTATAAATTCCATTTATTATCATTTATCATTATAATAAATCACTATACAAGTTTCCGCTTTCATTATTATCTCATGAGGTTTGTGTTGTATTGCAGACTGTTGCTCAGGCCAGGTGGGTGACTGGAAGAATTACCTGACTGTTGCCATGAAGGAGATGTTGGACACAGCCATCCAGCAACACAGCAACACTCTTCACTTCATCCAGCAACACAGCAGCACTCTTCACTTCATACAGCAACACTCTTCACTTCATCATCCAGCAACACAGCAACACTCTTTACTTCATCCTCCAGCAACACAGCAACACTCTTCACTTCCTCCAGAAACACAGCAACACTCTTCACTTCCTTCATCCAGCAACACAGAAACACTCTTCACTTCATCCAGCAACACAGCAACACTCTTCACTTCCTTCCTTCAGCAACACAGCAACACTCTTCACTTCATCCAGCAACACTCTTCACTTCCTTCATCCAGCAACACAGCAACACTCTTCACTTCATCACTTCAGCAACACTCTTCACTTCCTCCAGCAACTCAGCAACACTCTTCACTTCCTTCCTCCAGCAATACAGCAACACTCTTCACTTCATGCAGCAACACTCTTCACTTCCTTCATCCAGCAACACAGCAACACTCTTCACTTCATCACTTCAGCAACACTCTTCACTTCCTCCAGCAACTCAGCAACACTCTTCACTTCCTTCCTCCAGCAATACAGCAACACTCTTCACTTCATCACTTCATCCAGCAACACTCTTCACTTCATCCAGCAACACAGCAACACTCTTCACTTCATGCAGCAACACAGGGCGGATCTGCCCTCCACTCTTCACTTCCTCCAGCAACACAGGGCGGATCTGCCCTCCACTCTTCACTTCTTCACTTCTTCACTTCATCCAGCAACACAGGGCGGATCTGCCCTCCACTCTTCACTTCTTCACTTCATCCAGCAACACAGGGCGGATCTGCCCTCCACTCTTCACTTCTTCACTTCATCCAGCAACACAGGGCGGATCTGCCCTCCACTCTTCACTTCTTCACTTCAGCAACACAGGGCGGATAGATCTGCCCTCCACTCTTCACTTCACCTGACTTCTTCCATCCTGCCTTCTCCTCCTCGTGGATGTTCCATGGAACTGGTTGACTAACGGTGTCTTCTGTCTGTGTAACTTTGGCAGAACCTGACCAGTGTCCTTCACCTTCACCTGTCCTGCAGTCTTGCACACCGTTGGGGGACAACACTGAAGATTTTGCAACCAGCTTCCTCCTCCACTCCTCACGGTGTTTAGCTTTGGGGTTGTAAGTTGTTGTTCCACTCAAGGCCAGCCCGCTCTCTGACGTTGTCTTGCCATTCCTTTTCTCTGTCTGCACTTTGTCTCCCTTCTTGTACTGTTCCATGGAGGACAGTCTTGGCCAGTTTGGAGGTTGGTAGACAAGTTTACAGAACTGAAAATGTGTCAACAGTTGAAGGTGTTTTTCGCTTGATTGAAACTGTCCGCTTTTTTTTTTTCACTCCTTGGCTAGAGCTCTGAGGTTCACCAGTGCTGAGAATTTTTTGTGTATCGATTTTTTCCCCAAATATTAAGGTGACTGCATTCCGACTTTTTGGGGGGAATAACTCCAACAAGGTCCTTCAGATGTACTACCCAACCAACGCAGACTACAAAAATGAAAGTTTGAAAACAGTTGTATTTTTTTCCCAATGTTTTCAGAGGGGGCCAGATAGCCTAATGAAAGTGTGTTTAAAAATGATCCCTCGTTCTGACCACCTACTACAATGAAAAATGTGCCAGTTTCTCATTTTGTTACTTCCTGCAGTCTATCATTTCAGTTTGGAATAAGTTTTCATAGAACTGTTTGATTTTCAGTCTGTTTTTCTGTTTTTCTTTTTATAACAGATTTCTAGTATGTTAACAACTCAAAATTTGGTCTGCCGTGCAGTGCTATTTATTATGTGGTGGAGCATCACTTAAAGGTTAATTGGTTGATATGTCTTTTTGTGATATGGATTTTTGTGGATATCTTTTTGTGATATGGATTTTGTTTTGTGTTATGTAAACCTCACAGATTTTGTTACTTGAATGATATGCAGTAGAGATTTTCTGTTTGTAAAATTTAGAATAGATGATTTATGTTACGCAATATACTTTTTTGCAATGACGAGATGTGAACTAACTAGAGATTTTTTTTTTATTAAGATGTGAAATGTACAACAGAAGATTTTTGTGAGATTTTTACCGACTTAAAGGTTTGTTTTGAAAGTGGAGATGATTTTGTTTGTTTAGAAGTGAAATGTGGATTTGAAAAGATTTGGTAGAGAGAAATGTATGTAAGAGAAACGTACTGCGGATCTCACTAACCTCAGGTCAATTTTTTTTGTTTTTGTTTTTTTCACCAATGGCTAAAACTGAAGACATCAGTATTTGTCAGATTTTTGGACAGATTTTTCTGTTGGCCCTTTTCTGGGCCAGAGCCTCAGAGGTTCATCAGTGGTGAGATTTTTGCCTGTGCAGCCATTTCCCCTCCACTGAGGTAGCCTCATTCCGACTTCGGGAAACAGTTGGGAATTGAACCTCTACCAATTTTACCAGGACAGTTGGGAATTGAACATCTACCAATTTTACCAGGACAGGTGGGAATTGAACATCTACCAATTTTACCAGGACAGTTGGGAATTGAACATCTACCAATTTTACCTGGACAGTTGGGAATTGAACATCTACCAATTTTACCAGGACAGTTGGGAATTGAACATCTACCAATTTTACCAGGACAGTTGGGAATTGAACATCTACCAATTTTACCAGGACAGTTGGGAATTGAACATCTACCAATTTTACCTGGACAGTTGGGAATTGAACACCTACCAATTTTACCAGGACAGTTGGGAATTGAACATCTACCGATTTTACCAGGACAGTTGGGAATTGAACCTCTACCAATTTTACCAGGACAGTTGGGAATTGAACATCTACCAATTTTACCAGGACAGTTGGGAATTGAACATCTACCAATTTTACCAGGACAGTTGGGAATTGAACATCTACCAATTTTACCAGGACAGGTGGGAATTGAACATCTACCAATTTTACCAGGACAGTTGGGAATTGAACATCTACCAATTTTACCAGGACAGTTGGGAATTGAACATCTACCAATTTTACCAGGACAGGTGGGAATTGAACATCTACCAATTTTACCAGGACAGTTGGGAATTGAACATCTACCAATTTTACCAGGACAGGTGGGAATTGAACATCTACCAATTTTACCAGGACAGTTGGGAATTGAACATCTACCAATTTTACCAGGACAGTTGGGAATTGAACCTCTACCAATTTTACCAGGACAGTTGGGAATTGAACATCTACCAATTTTACCAGGACAGGTGGGAATTGAACATCTACCAATTTTACCAGGACAGTTGGGAATTGAACATCTACCGATTTTACCAGGACAGTTGGGAATTGAACATCTACCAATTTTTACCAGGACAGTTGGGAATTGAACATCTACCAATTTTACCAGGACAGTTGGGAATTGAACATCTACCAATTTTACCAGGACAGTTGGGAATTGAACATCTACCAATTTTACCAGGACAGTTGGGAATTGAACATCTACCAATTTTACCAGGACAGTTGGGAATTGAACATCTACCAATTTTACCAGGACAGTTGGGAATTGAACATCTACCAATTTTACCAGGACAGTTGGGAATTGAACATCTACCAATTTTACCAGGACAGTTGGGAATTGAACATCTACCAATTTTACCAGGGACAGTTGGGAATTGAACATCTACCAATTTTACCAGGACAGTTGGGAATTGAACATCTACCAATTTTACCAGGACAGTTGGGAATTGAACATCTACCAATTTTACCAGGACAGTTGGGAATTGAACATTACCAATTTTACCAGGACAGTTGGGAATTGAACATCTACCGATTTTACCAGGACAGTTGGGAATTGAACATCTACCAATTTTACCAGGACAGTTGGGAATTGAACATCTACCAATTTTACCAGACAGTTGGGAATTGAACATCTACCAACTTTACCAGGACAGTTGGGAATTGAACATCTACCAATTTTACCAGGACAGTTGGGAATTGAACATCTACCAATTTTACCAGGACAGTTGGGAATTGAACATCTACCAATTTTACCAGGACAGTTGGGAATTGAACATCTACCAACTTTACCAGGACAGTTGGGAATTGAACATCTACCAATTTTACCAGGACAGGTGGGAATTGAACATCTACCAATTTTACCAGGACAGTTGGGAATTGAACATCTACCAATTTTACCAGGACAGTTGGGAATTGAACATCTACCAATTTTACCAGGACAGTTGGGAATTGAACATCTACCAATTTTACCAGGACAGTTGGGAATTGAACATCTACCAATTTTACCAGGACAGTTGGGAATTGAACATCTACCAATTTTACCAGGACAGTTGGGAATTGAACATCTACCAATTTTACCAGGACAGTTGGGAATTGAACATCTACCAATTTTACCAGGACAGTTGGGAATTGAACATCTGCCAATTTTACCAGGACAGTTGGGAATTGAACATCTACCAATTTTACCAGGACAGTTGGGAATTGAACATCTACCAATTTTACCAGGACAGTTGGGAATTGAACATCTACCAATTTTACCAGGACAGTTGGGAATTGAACATCTACCAATTTTACCAGGACAGTTGGGAATTGAACATCTACCAATTTTACCAGGACAGTTGGGAAGTGAACATCTACCAATTTTACCAGGACAGTTGGGAATTGAACCTCTACCAATTTTACCAGGACAGTTGGGAATTGAACATCTACCAATTTTACCAGGACAGTTGGGAATTGAACATCTACCAATTTTACCAGGACAGTTGGGAATTGAACATCTACCAATTTTACCAGGACAGTTGGGAATTGAACATCTACCAATTTTACCAGGACAGTTGGGAATTGAACATCTACCAATATTACCAGGACAGTTGGGAATTGAACATCTGCCAATTTTACCAGGACAGTTGGGAATTGAACATCTACCAATTTTACCAGGACAGTTGGGAATTGAACATCTACCAATTTTACCAGGACAGTTGGGAATTGAACATCTGCCAATTTTACCAGGACAGTTGGGAATTGAACATCTGCCAATTTTACCAGGACAGTTGGGAATTGAACATCTGCCAATTTTATCAGGACAGTTGGGAATTGAACATCTGCCAATTTTACCAGGACAGTTGGGAATTGAACATCTGCCAATTTTACCAGGACAGTTGGGAATTGAACATCTAGCCAATTTTACCAGGACAGTTGGGAATTGAACATCTGCCAATTTTACCAGGACAGTTGGGAATTGAACATCTAGCCAATTTTACCAGGACAGTTGGGAATTGAACATCTGCCAATTTTACCAGGACAGTTGGGAATTGAACATCTACCAATTTTACCAGGACAGTTGGGAATTGAACATCTACCAATTTTACCAGGACAGTTGGGAATTGAACATCTACCAATTTTACCAGGACAGTTGGGAATTGAACCTCTACCAATTTTACCAGGACAGTTGGGAATTGAACATCTACCAATTTTACCAGGACAGTTGGGAATTGAACATCTACCAATTTTACCAGGACAGTTGGGAATTGAACATCTACCAATTTTACCAGGACAGTTGGGAATGGAACATCTGCCAATTTTACCAGGACAGTTGGGAATTGAACATCTACCAATTTTACCAGGACAGTTGGGAATTGAACATCTACCAATTTTACCAGGACAGTTGGGAATTGAACATCTACCAATTTTACCAGGACAGTTGGGAATGGAACATCTGCCAATTTTACCAGGACAGTTGGGAATGGAACATCTGCCAATTTTACCAGGACAGGTGGGAGGTACCTCCCTGCCATGCACAAGTCTGTCGGCATATGCGCATGACTGGTTTAGAGTTTTCTTTGAAAGCTTGATAGCTTGTCGTGCACACACACACACACACACACACACACACACACACACACACACACACACACACAACACACACACACACACACACACACACACACAAAATTGTCTCAGGAGTAAACTATGTCAGTTGGGGGTAGAAAACCTTCATAGAATTCAAAATCTACAGGCAGTTTAGCTGTGTAGAATTCAACAACAAGAGGGTTAATTAATGAACTTCAGAAATTTGTTTTCAAGTTTGTATGGGGTAAGAAAAAAGACAATCAATAGAAAAACATCAGTTAGAAGCATAACACATTGTGGGATTGGAATACCAAATGTATGACAACATATCAATATGTTAAAATTAACCAGGATCTGTTACAGTAAGTTGCAGTGATCACAGCTGGGAACAGATATCGGGTTGTTCAGTATTCATGGTTGACAAGATTGACATGTTTTTTTTGTTTGTTGTTTTTTTTTTTGTTTGTTTTTGTGTTTCTTTTTATGAACTTGGAGTTTTCGCATTTGATGTGTTTTCTATGGTGACAGCACTGACGTAGCCATAATGATAAAGTTGGGTACTTTTTTTTTTTTTTTTTGTTCCTTGGCTACTGAGCTGAGGTTCACCAATGGAGAGATTTTGCATATATATGACCGTTTTTACGTACCATTAAGGTAACCACATTCCAACTTCGGAGATGGTGTCTAAACACAACACCTGTGTGTGTGCATTTTGAAAATGTTGTCGTCCTATCTTACCGGCACAAAATGG
>CM060342.1:6737622-6784505 GCA_030674155.1 Stramonita haemastoma | reverse complement strand
AAATTAAAAAACAAAACAAATGATGAACAAAAGAATAAATAAATCTACAAAATAAATTACTGATTATTGAGGAAAAAGTAGTGGAGGAAAAACTTGCGCAGGAAACCCACTTCCAAATGTAAATAAATAAATGAATAAACAAACAAACAAATAAATGAACAAAAGAATAAATAAATTTACAAAATAAAGTATAAATACATCAAATCCTCGAAACAGATTAAAAAAAAAAAACAACCCCCAAAAAAAACCAAACAACCCAAACCCACAATACATTGTTCTCCACTCTGTTTGTGGACAACAACACAGTAAAGTGTGTTCCCGAATCCCCAACAACAAAACACAACATCAACACAACAAAAACACAAAACAACACACACACGCACGCACACACACAACACACACACACACACAACACACACACTCAAAACACACACTTTTTAACGGGGGATGGGATAGCCTAGTGGTCAGAACATTGCGCTGGCAATTTGACGACCCGGGTTCGATTCCCGTTCGAGGAGATTTTTCTCCTGGAGTTAACAGCAGTGGTGACTCCACTCTCCCCAAAAGTCCTTCGGATGAGACTGAAAGACTTTAAACCGAGGCCCCGTGTGTGAACACCCGCATAACATCTTGCACACACGTTAAATCCTGTTCCGCTTTTCGTAAGAGTAGGCTCACGTGTGCCGATGGGAAACAGATGAATTTACAAAACTGCATACACACGGGGACTGGATGTAAAAAAAAAAAAGCACCTGAGTGCTTATTCCATTATCCTCGATATAAAAGAATCAATCAATCAAATCAATCAATCAATCAATCTATCTATCTATCTATCTATCTATCAATCTCTCTCTCTCTCTCTCCTCTCTACTCTCTCTTCTCTCTCTCTCTATCTCTTCTCTTCTCTCTCTCTCTCTCTCTTCTCACACACACACAACACCCACACACACACACACACACACACACACACACACACACACAACACACCACACACACACACACACACACACCCCACACACACTTTTAAACCAAAACCAACCAAACCAAAACCCAGCACCTTTTCTGTAGAAGTGGAGGTGCTGGTAGTTGCTGATGTTGCTGCCCTGGGGGAGAGGAGAGTGTTGCTGACGAGGCCCGTTAGCGTTAGTGAGGGTCTTCAGAGTGTTGCTGATGAGGCCGTTAGCGTTTAGTGGGGTCTTCAGAGTGTTGCTGATCAAAGCCGTTAGCGTTAGTGAGGGTCTTCAGAGTGTTGCTGATCTTGGCCGTTAGCGTTAGTTAGTTAGGATCTTCGAGTGTTGCTGATGAGGCCGTTAGCGTTAGTTAGGGTCTTCAGAGTGTTGCTGATCAAAGCCGTTAGCGTTAGTGAGGGTCTTCAGAGTGTTGCTGATCAAAGCCGTTAGCGTTAGTGAGGGTCTTCAGAGTGTTGCTGATCATTAGCGTTAGTTAGGGTCTTCAGAGTGTTGCTGATGAGGCCGTTAGCGTTAGTGAGGGTCTTCAGAGTGTTGCTGATCATTAGCGTTAGTTAGGGTCTTCAGAGTGTTGCTGATGAGGCCGTTAGCGTTAGTGAGGGTCTTCAGAGTGTTGCTGATGAGGCCGTTAGCGTTAGTTAGGGTCTTCAGAGTGTTGCTGATGAGGCCGTTAGCGTTAGTGAGGGTCTTCAGAGTGTTGCTGATGAGGCCGTTAGCGTTAGTGAGGGTCTTCAGAGTGTTGCTGATGAGGCCGTTAGCGTTAGTTAGGGTCTTCAGAGTGTTGATGATCAGGCCGTTAGCGTTAGTTAGGGTCTTCAGTGTTGCTGATGAGGCTGTTAAGGTTAGTTAGGGTCTTCACAGTGTTGATGATCTGTTAGCGTTAGTTAGGGTCTTCAGAGTGTTGATGATCAGGCCGTTAGCGTTAGTGAGGGTCTTCAGAGTGTTGCTGATCTGTTAGCGTTAGTGAGGGTCTTCAGAGTGTTGCTGATCTGTTAGCGTTAGTTAGGGTCTTCACAGTGTTGATGATCTGTTAGCGTTAGTTAGGGTCTTCAGAGTGTTGCTGATGAGGCCGTTAGCGTTAGTGAGGGTCTTCAGAGTGTTGCTGATCTGTTAGCGTTAGTGAGGGTCTTCAGAGTGTTGCTGATCTGTTAGCGTTAGTTAGGGTCTTCACAGTGTTGATGATCTGTTAGCGTTAGTTAGGGTCTCAGAGTGTTGCTGATGAGGCCGTTAGCGTTAGTGAGGGTCTTCAGAGTGTTGCTGTCATTAGCGTTAGTTAGGGTCTTCAGAGTGTTGTGATCAAAGCCGTTAGCGTTAGTGAGGGTCTTCAGAGTGTTGCTGATCAAAGCCGTTAGCGTTAGTGAGGGTCTTCAGAGTGTTGCTGATGAGGCCGTTAGCGTTAGTGAGGGTCTTCAGAGTGTTGCTGATCCGTTAGCGTTAGTGAGGGTCTTCAGAGTGTTGCTGATGAGGCCGGGTTAGCGTTAGTTAGGGTCTTCAGAGTTTTTGTGATGAGGCCGTTAGCGTTAGTGAGGGTCTTCAGAGTGTTGCTGATGAGGCCGGTTAGCGTTGTTGAGGGAGGCCGTTAGCGTTGTTGATGAGGCCGTTAGCGTTAGTTAGGGTCTTCAGGCTTCGGAAGGGGCAGCAGGCCTGGGGAACTTTTCCACACAGCTGACCTCTCAATGACCTTCTCCTCGCCCAAGAACTGGGCCAGCCCCTGAATGTGATGATGATGATGATGATGATGGTGGTGGTGACTGCATGGTGATGATTGATAGTGATGATTGATGATGATGGTAGTGATGATGTTGATGGTGGTGGTGACTGCATGGTGATGATTGATAGTGATGATGATGATGGAGATGATGATGATGACGGTGGTGGTGGTGGTGGTGGTGTTGATGATGGTGGTGGTGGTGGTGATGATGGTGGTGATGGTGGTGGTGGTGATGATGGTGGTGATGGTGATGATGGTGGTGGTGGTGGTGGTGGTGATGGTGGTGGTGGTGGGGTGGTGATGATGATGATGATATGATGATGAATATGATGATGATATGATGATGAATATGATGATGATGATGATGATGATGATGTTGATAAATGATGATGATGATGATGATGATGGGTGGTGGTGGTGGCGATGATGATGAGCTTCTTCACTTTGCCCACGGGTTTTGAAGATAAAAATGTAGGTCTGTGAAACGCATTCTTAAAATCCATTTACAATTATACAATGGTAAGATAGATGGTATTTTGCACAAAGAAATAGGACTGTAAAGGTCTTTCTTGGAATCAGTTACAATTACACAATGATACGATACATGTAGGCTAAAGCGTTCACGCAGAGAGAGAGAGAGAGAGAGAGGAGAGAGAGAGAGAGAGAGAGAGGAGAGAGAGAGAGAGAGAGAGAGAGGAGAGAGAGAGAGAGGAGGAGAGAGAGAGGAGAGAGAGAGAGAGGAGGGAGAGAGAGAGAGAGAGAGAGGGAGAGAGAAGAGAGAGAGGAGGAGAGAGAGAGGAGAGAGAGAGAGAGAGAGAGAGGAGATGAGGGGAGAGAGAGAGAGAGAGGGGGGGGAGAGCGGGGGGGGGGGGGGGGGGGGGGAGACACATGAGGGGAGAACGAGAAAGAGACGAGGGGAAGAGGAAACAGAGGAAAGGAGAGAGAGAGAGTAGGCCTACAGATTACTTTGAATTTTGAATGTGAACCTGACACATTCATCATAATTCTGAGACAAAACAAGCACGTGGGAGGCTAATTTGTGGATAATTATCATCAATGGCCAGGCTTACAGCTGCTTTAATTCAATACATATATCATCTATCTCTTTTGTCTTAAGTAAGTATTCATATACCCAGTGGGGATTATGCATATGTTTGAATGTATACTTACCTCCTTTTTACAATCATAGGTTGAACTTCTATTCTTGGTGATGGCGATGCTGTTTTTTTTTTTTTCTTTTTGGTTGCTTTCTGTTTTATCTTTGCTTTTTTGGCTTTTCTCCTGTTTTGGTAGGGTCTCTTTTTTTCTCTCTGTTCCCTAATCAGGGCAAGGGCCGGATGAAAAAAAATACGTAAATGCTTACTCTGTTACCCCTTGAAAAATAAAGATTATTCATTCATTCATAATAACAACGATAATAACATGTTGCTACTAAAAAAAAAAAAAAGCATTATGGCGACGTTCACAGTTTTTCAGGGGCAATAACCCTCGTATCATTATACCCATTAAGCTCCCCTAATATCGCAGCACTAAATTCTTTACATTCTACCTTTTATTTATTTATTTATTCTTTTATATCGAGGATAATGGGATAAGCAACTCATGTGCTGTTTTACATCCAGTCCCCATGTGTATGCAGTTGTGTAAATATTGTCATCTGTTCCCACCGGCACACAATGGCCTACTCTTACGAAAAGCAGAACAGGATTTAACGTGTGCGCAAGATGTTCTGCGGGCGTTCGCACACGGGGGCCCTCGGTTTACAGTCTCATCCGAAAGACTTTTGGGGAGAGTGGAGTCAGCACTGATGTTAACTCCAGGAGAAAAATCCCCCTCGACCGGGAATCGAACTCGGTCGTCAAATTGCCAGCGCAATTTTTTAACCACTAAAGGGTATCCCGTCCTCCTTTTTTTGGGCTTTGTTGGCTTACTTTTTTTTTTATTTTCTTTGCAAGTCCTTTTATCTTGTAATGCCTCCATTTAAGTTAGGGGCTTATTAATTTTACCTAATTGCCAAAATTGGGTGGTGTGTGTGTGTTTTTGGTGTGTGTGTGTGTGTGTGTGTGGCGCCGCCAGGGTTTTGGTGTTTGGGGGTGTTTTGTGTTTTTTGTGTGTGGGCGCAGTTTTTTTTGCAAGTCCTTTTTGGGTCTTTGCCCCTCCCGTAAATTACGCCCCCTTTCTTTATGGTTTTCGTGGGCAGGGCCCCCAATGGTTTCTGGATTCTTTCTGATTTCTATGTTCCCCCCCTCTCTCTGTTCTTCTTTTCTGTCTGTCTGCTCTGTGCTTCTCTTGCATAATGAAGGAGGGGGGGACAAAGGGGCCCCCAAAGATGCCTATGGTCAAAACATTGCTTTTGAAATTTAGACCCGGGTGAGAGAGGGAGAAGGGAAGAGGGGGGGGGAGGGGGCGGAAGAAGATAGGAGAGAGAGAGAGAAGGAGAGGGGAAGAGGGAGAGAGGGGAAGACAGCAAGAAGAGAGGAGAGAAAAGAGAGAGGAAGAAGGAAGAGAGAGAGAGAGGGGGAAAGGAGAGAGAGAAGAGAGAGAGAGGAGGAAAAAGAAAGAAAGAAAGGGGGGGGGAGAAAAAGGAACGAGAAAGGGAGGGGGGAAGGAGGAGGGGAAAAAAAGAGAGATCAGGGGAAGGAAGAGGAGAGGATGGGGAGAGAGAGAGAGGGAGAGAGGAGAGAGAGAGGGGGAAGAAAGGGGGCAGACAACAGCAGACAGACAGCAGACATAGACGACAAAGCAGAGGGGGGGAGGGGATGGTGAGGGGGAAGGGGGGGAAAAACCCAGGGACTACGTCGTCTAAATTTTTTGGGGACGGGCGGTTCCCGGGGGGGGGGGGGGGGGGGGGGGGTTTATGGTTACTAATGTGAAAGAAAGGGGGGGAAAGGGTGGGGGGAGGGGCAAAGGGGAAGGGGGGGGGGGGGGGGGTTGGGGTTGGGGGGGGGGCTGTGTGGTGGTGGGTGGGGGGGGGGGTGTTGTGCGTGTGGTGGTGTTTTTTGTTTTCGTTAAGACAAACAGACAGACAGAAAAGAGGAAACCAGCGGAACGAGCACGGAAAATTTTTTTTCAAAATGTTTTGTGGTGCGAGGAGAGAGAGAGAGGGAGAAAGAGAAAAAAGGAAAAAAGAGAGAGGGGGAGAGAGGGAGGAGAGAGAGAGCGTGGGTGCGCTGGTGAATGATCCCCTCGGTTGTGTGTGGTGTGTGTGTGTGTGTGTGAACAAAAGATTGGGGTATTTTTTTGTTTTTGATGGGAGAAAATGATCCCCCAAGCCAAATGACAAACCCCCACGCACGAGCACAACACACACACACACACACTCCTCTCTCTCTTTAGGGGGGGGTCCCTAGTGGTCAGAACATTGCGTGGAAATTTGAGACCCGGTTCGGTCTGGTCAAAGATTTTTCTCCTGGAGTTAACTCAGTGCTGACTCCCCTTCCCCAAAAGTCTTTGGATGAGACTTAAACCCAGGCCGTGTGTGATGCACGCAGAACATCTTTCGCACACTTAAATCCTGTTCCACTTTTGTTCGAGTAGGCCATTGTGTGCCGTGGGAAAAAGTGACAAGTTACAAAACTGCATACACATGGGGACGGGATGTAAAAAAGCACATGAGTGCTTATTCCATTATCCTCGAAATAAAAGAATAAATAAATAAATAAACACACACACATAAACACACATCAACACACACACACACACGCACACACACACACACACACACACCACACACACACACACAAACGCACACGCACACACACACATACACACACACACACACATACATACATACATACATACATACATACATACATACATACATACATACATACATACATACATACATACATACATACATACATACACACACACACACACTCTCTCTCTCTCTCTGAATGAAAATATAAACCACAAGCCAAGGTTTGAAAAAAAAAAATTGTCACAAGCCGTTTATTCTCATATCAACATCATTACCACCCCCTCCTCCCTCCCCCCCCCAAAAAAAAAAAAAAAACCACACCCAAAAACCCCAACCTCACAGCATTTACACTCTCTCCTTATATCTCCTCAACTCAAACTCCAAACGTTCTTTCTTCATCACAATGTATTGATCCGTAAATGATGCCATAACTCTTCTACAACACATCAATCAATAACGATCAATAATGAAGAAGCAGCATCCACAGTTGCACTATTTCTATTGCTTAATCAGTAAATATCCAGGCAGAATTCTCCTATGCCTTCATTCCTGTCAAGTTGAGTCTTAAAGAATACATTCAATTCTCTCATGGGGGAAGAAGCCCCCAAATCGTATCTAAGCATCTACCAGTGAAAAAAAACCCTGTATATATAATTATATTTATATTTATATATATATATATCGTTTCCTTTCCATTTTGCTATTATCAATGATACAAAGAAAAGAATCATTCAATACTACCACCGAAACTTAGTCTTAAAACACGTATGCACGCACGCGCACGCACAAGCACACACACACACACGCAAGCACTCAAAGCACGCACAAGCCACGCGCACACACACACGCAAGCACACACACACAATGCGTCTGCAACAGATTTGAAATCAGAATGATTCCAAATGTTCAGGTTCTGCTGTTAGCATAGTTTTGTTGCTATTGTTGTTGTTCTGAGGGTTGTTCTTTTTGTGTTTCTTTGCCTTGTTTTATTTTTTGTATTGTTTAGACATAGTATCTTGCTACATCTTCCATCTCATCAACCCCCCCCCCCACCCCCTTCCCCGTCTAATATCACATTAAGTGAACAGACGTAAAATTGAAGACATACACACACACAAAACACACACACACAACACACAAGCACGCACGCACACACGCACACACAAACACACACACTCACACACACACACATGCACACACGCACGCACACACAGAGGAGCAAATTTGGCTGAAAAAGCTTAATGGTAGAGCAACGCATTTTTATTCATATTATAGATAACGACAGTTGCTGTCTGAGCATTCAAATAAGAAGAAGAAATAATATTTTAAAAGGGGGGGGGGGGGGGGGGGGGAGGAAGGGGAAAGGGGTGTTCTGGGCTCAAATACATCTTCAGACGTTAAACTGAAGATACATACATACATATAAAATAAAGTTTTAAAAAGTCGGGAGGGGAGTTTGTTCTGTCTCATATGAAAAAAATCTGTATATACACATAATTATATAATGTATATATACACACAAACAAGTGGCACACACATACAAAGAAACAAGTGGCACTTGTTCAAGGCTCATCAAAAAAAAAAAAAAGATAACAACTACTAATATAAAAATAAAGGTGGAAATAGGGAAAGGGGTGTGTGGGGGGGTGGGGGGATGGGGTCTTGTTCTTGGCTCCTCTAAAAAAAAAAAAAAAAAAAAAAAAAAGAAGGTTTAATAAAGCGGGGAATGGGAGCTTATCCAAGCTCACATGAACCCCCCCCCCCCCCCCCCCAATAAACCAAGAAAAAAAACAACACCCAAACAGGTAGTGCATTGTTGAAGGTTCATGTCATGACTATTCATAGAATGACCAAAAAAAACCACAAAAACAACTCAAACCAATAACAAATACCATTGCACAGTATGATGTATATTGCAACGATATGAACTCAAAGTGTAGAATTTCTATCACAGCAGTATAACGAACAACTCAGCCCCCCCCCTCCCCCACCCCCACCCCAAACTTCCCCCCCCCCCCTCGAGAGTGTCAGAAATGAAGGATTTAAACAGTTACTATGAAGGGGGTTAGCTTTATTTATTTTATTTCACTTATTTATTATTTTATTCTTTTATATCATGGATAACGGAATAAGCACTCTTGTGCTTTTAAAATATTTTTTTACAATCCAGTCCCCGTGTGTATGCAGCTTTGTAAATGTCATCTGTTCCCACCGACACACAACGACCTACTCTCTCAAAAAGCGGAAGAGGATTGATTGAACATGTGCGCAAGATATTCTGCGTTCGCTTCGCACACACGGGGCCTACTCAGTTTATTGTCTCATCCGAAAGACTTTTGAGGGAATTATGCGACTGTTCCCATCCCCCCCCCCCCCCCCCCCCCCCCCCCCCCCCCCCCCCCCCCCCCCCCCCCCCCCCCCACAATTTAGGTAGCTGCATTCCATATTCGGGGATTACCTACCAATTTTGCCAGGGCAGTCAGGATGTAGCACCTCCTGCTCTTTCTGATTTTCAACTGCCGTGGGTTCTTTTCATGAGCACAAGTCCGTATAAGCACATAGATCTGACGGGTTAACAGTCTCCTCCTCGGAGAGACTTGATATTTCGGTTCCGATTTTCCTTGTCAAAAACTGGGGGAGACAGGGCAAAAAGCTGGGAACCGAACCTGAAACCTGACAGTATACCTGTTAGGTAGGTAAACGTCTATACCATCCTTCCACCTTCCTTTTTAATTAATTAGTCTTCTGTCCTGAGTAGTTCTGTAGCATTTCTTTCACAATAATTTACTCTCTAGTATCTATTTTTTAATTTTTTTTTCCTGTTCTTCAGCAATAGCTACAAGGTGCATCAATTCAAAGGTGAGATTTTTTGTGCATCTCTCTCTCTCTCTCTCTCTCTCTCTCTCTCTCTCTCTCTCTCTCTCTCTCTCTCCCTCTAGGGGCGGGATATAGTCTAGTGGTCAGAACACTGTGCTGGCAATTTGATGACTCGGGTTTGATTCCCGTTCGAGGAAATTTTTCTCCTGGAGTTAACTTCAGTGCTGACTCCACTCTCCCCAAAAGTCCTTCGGTTGAGACTATAAACAGAGGCCCTGAGTGCCAACACACGCAGAAAATCTTGCGCACACATTAAATCCTGTTCTGCTATTCGTAAGAGTAGGCCATTGCATGCCGATGGGAACAGATGACAAGATCTACAAAACTGCATACACACGGGGACTGGATGTAAAAAAGCACATGAGTGCTTATTCCATTATCCTCAAAATAAAAGAATAAATAAATAAATAAACACACACACACAAAAACTAAAAAAAAGAAAAAAAAGAAAAAGAAATAAATGGGTACCATACTCACAGTTTCTTAGCAAAAAAACAGACTGGACTTTCATGCGATGAAATCTTCCATGATTGGTAATTCTATATATTAACATACTATTGGTAATTCTATACATCAACATACTACACACCTACTATGACACGTGAATCAAGTTAGTTATCACAGCAAACGAGACACAAGATGTAAATAAAAGATGAAAATAAACCAATTCTACAACAGAAGAAAATAAAAAAAATCTTTTGAGCAAAAGATAAAGCACTTTTTCTACATACAACACTTATCTATTTATCTATTTATTCCTTCTTTTATATCGAGGATAATGGAATAAGCACTCAAGTGCTAATTTACATCCAGTCCCCGTGTGTATGCAGTTTTGTAAATGTCATCTGTTCCTACCGGAACACGATAGCCTTCTCTTACGAAAAGCGGAACAGGATTTAATTAACGTGTGCGCAAGATGTTCTGCATGCGTTCGCACACGGGGCCTGGGTTTACAGTCTCATCCGAAGGACTTCAGTTTATGAACCTACGTGGATCCGTGGTCTAAAGGTAACGCACCTGCCTAGAAAGCGAAAAGTCCTGGTTCAAAGTGTGCGGTGGTTCAAACCTCGTTTGGGCCCGAAACTTTTCTTCCCCCATCCACAAAACCGTGAGTGGTGGTCTGGGTGCTAGTCTTCTAGGTGAGACAATATTAATATACCAAGGCCCAGAGTGTTATACATATCTAACGCACTTAAAAGAACCCACGGCAACAAGAGAGTTGTCCCTGGCAAAATTCTGTAGAAGAAAAAAGCCACTCTGATAGGGAAACAAATACAGTTGCAGACAGGGAAAAGAAAAGAAAAGAAAAAATAATGGGTAGGCGCTGCACTTGTGGCAATGTGCTCTCCCCTGGGAGAGCAGCCCGAATTTCATGCAGAGGAATCTGCTGCGACTTAAAAATGTGGTATACAATACAATACAATACAATAAACACATTAACTCCTGTTCCGCTTTTTGTAAGAATAGGCCATCATGTGCCGGTAGAAACAGATGACAACATTTACAAAACTACACACACACAGGGACTACTGGATGTAAAAAAGCAAATGAGTGCTTATTCCATTATCCTCGATATAAAAGAATAAAATAGATAAAAATACAATACAATACAACACAAAGCATTTCTGGAGTGAACTAATCACTGCTACATTTTGTTGTCATTTTCATTCCTCAGCTGGAGCTCTGAGGTTTACCAATGGTGAGATTTTGTGAGCTCACCAATGGTGAGATTTTGTGAGTTCACCAATGGTGAGATTTTGTGAGTTCACCAAAGGTGAGATTTTGCGTATGAGACTGTTAACTTTTTGCCCATACCATTAAGGTAGCTGCAATCCACCTTCAGGAATTTTTTTTCTTTTTTTTGATTGTTCACAGACTGGAAGTCATAGTTCTACTCTATATTGCACTAGTACAGCAAAGATGCAATGCAAGTAAAAACCACTTTAGAATACAACTAAAAAAATAATAAATTTTCATGTACAATAATTATATAGCACAGCTTGATCAATCCACTGTCACCACAATTACAACTTTTTAAGACCACTTTTTTCTTTTTGTTACTATACTAATCATTATTTGGGTGTTGAATATAAATAAGCAATATATTTTGAATCACGATTAATGATTGTGCAAACAAAATATAAAAGAAATAGATAAAAACAATACAAGCAGCAATAAACACACACGCGCGCATGCACACAAGCATGCAAGCACGCACGCAAACACGCGCACGCACGCACACACACACACACACACACACACACACACACACACAGAGAAAAACATAAGAACTACATGATACATTCACTTCAGTCATGATTATAACCTATAACTTGAAAAACAAACAAACATGACATGTAAAATAAATGAATTCCTTCAAGCAAACAAATATACCAGCAAATAGTCACCTTCAAATCATCATCATCATCATAAAAAAAAATCATACACAACAAATTTAGCACAACACAACCATCATGGAAATGCTTCTTCTGTAAATAGTCTACGTACAGACCGGTCATTTTTTGCATAGAAAATCCACACCAAAATAATGTAAAAAAAAAACACATTATATCTGGCTGCCACTCAATGTCAAACACCTAAAAGCGAATATATTTGACTGCTGATGACAATCAATCGTTTAAAAAATGGACTAAAAAAAGTTATCAGAATCACTGAAAAGGTAAAGGTGTCCCATAACCTATGAGGTCGTAGGGGAGCGAAGCATCAGAGACCTCAGCTTCTCTAGGGGCCAGCATATTGAGGGCGGCGCCCATCTCCTCTCCCTCGCTGCTTTACCTTCCCTGACCCTAAAGAGGGCAGGTACCCATTGACAGCTGGGTGAAAAACGAAATTGGTAGCTGATTCTCATTAACCACACCAAAAAGGAAACCAAGTGAATGGCTATGCATTACCAATAACATACACAGAATATGGAAACACCCAATCTTTAAAGGGCTGCAAGTTCTTATTAAGCACACCAAAAAAGAACAGTGCGCACGCATGCATGCATGCATGTACACACACATGCACACACACACACACAAACACACACACACACACACAGAGATGGCAAGATTTACACAACTGCATACACACGGGGACTGGATGTAAAAAAGCACATGAGTGCTTATTCCATTATCCTCGATATAAAAAAATGAAATTAAAAATAATTAAACACACACACACACATGCACACACACACACACACACACACACACACGCACACACGCGCACACACACACACACACACAATGTCATCATGAATTTTGATTATTGCAGTTATTGGCAGTCATATTGGAAACAGACAATTTAGTCCAAATGACACAAACATCATTATTCTGATGTTCACTGGGTTTTTTTAAACATTTTTTTATGCAGATATATTATTAGGCACTTCATGAATCTTAGCATCACAGTCAGATAAGTAAATCTGCACGCACGCACGCACGCACGCACGCACGCACGCACGCACGCACACACACACACACACACACACACATTGTGCGCACACAAACATAACACATGACATACATGCAGACACACATATATATATACACACACATAAAAACATATTGAGTCATGGTTGGCTATTGCTTTAACATGAGTAGCACACTGAAACATGTTTATAAGACAGACATGTGTGTTAAGTTTAAAAATACAAGTAATTTCAAACAAAACCCACAAGTGCATAATAAAAACATAATCAAAGAAGGACATTACATAGACAATAAAATAAACCAAACTATCAAACAAGTTAAGGAGAAAAAACTCAAGGCACTATCAAGTTACAAGAAAAAACAAAATTCCTTCCTTCATTTAAACTTATTCACAACCTTTTATTTTTGCAAACTATTTTGACAGATTTCTTGTCCTTTTAATTTTGTTCAGTCTTTTGTCATATTTGGTCCCTATTCCCTTTTTTTATAAGTCTGTTATTATTTTTTGTTCTTAATTTTGTTCTGTGTTCTATCATAATAATTATTTGGTTTTTGTTCAGTCTTTTGTCATGGTTGATCCTTATTCCTCTTTTTTTTTAAGTTTTTATTTTTTCTGTTCTGAATTTTGTTCTGTGTTATATCATAGTTATTATTTACTTCTTTATTTTATTCTGAATTTTGTCCATGTATTCCTTTCAACTCAGTCTTTTAAATCAACATTTGAGACATATCCAATCTTTAACTTTGTTTATTTACTGGTGGTGTTTTGTCCTTTTTAAAAAAAAAATTAAAATCTAATTTCCTTTCTTTATCAGACCCATCAAAAGTCTAAAATTTTGTTCTGAACATTTTTCTTTCAATATGTTCAACACTGAAATGCATGCAGTCTGTTGTTTTGAACATTTTGTACAATAATTGTGTTCAACACTCAGTATTTTTTTTTGAATAATTGTGTTCAATACTCAGTATTTTGTTGAATAACTGTGTTCAATACTCAGTATTTTGTTGAATAATTGTGTTCAATACTCAATATTTTGTTTAAAAACTGTGTTCCAAAACTCAATATTTTGTTCAATAATTATCTTCAATACTCAGTATTTTGTTCAATAATTGTGTTCAATACTCAGTATTTTGTTCAATAATTATCTTCAATACTCAGTATTTTGTTCAATAATTGTGTTCCATACACAATCTTTTGCTCTGAACATTTTTCACCAAATCCAACACTCATTTTTTTTGCTTTGAACGTCATGTTTCCACTACATACAACACTGAAATACAGTCAGTGCAGCACATGATTTTTGTTTTGTTGTTGCTGTCCTGTGCATGAGGTATTTCTGTTATACCATTTCTGCTTAATTCTTTACGATAAACAACAAACAATACCCTTCAATATTATGCTGGTCAGCATCACACACTGCTGTCAGTTTTGTCACATTGCTCATTGCACATGCGTTCCCACGCCATTATTGCTTTCATGTCCATGAAACAAAGTATTAAAAAAAATATATATAAACATAGTCACAGAAACATGCATTTCACATACAATGAGTATCGCCATGAAGAAGACCAAAGAAGGTGGAGAAGGAGCCTAATTAATGTCATTATCATTGAGTGTGGCGACTAACACGAAAACTCGGCAATGCCAGCAGGAGCAACAAGTGAGAAATATTATAATAATAGTAATAACAATATATGTGACACTCCACCACATAAGGAGTTGCATTGCACCAGAGGTCAAATTTTTTGTTATTGACATGGTATTAATTTGCAATGAAATGGCTATACAATGCACAAAAAAACAGACTGAAAATCGAACAATTCTATCAAAAGTTATTATAACTTGAAATGATTGACTGCAGGAAATGTCAAAATGAGAATTGACAAGTCTAGCATCCTAATAGGTGGTCAGAATGAGGGCTTCGCTATTTTCAAAGTACGTTTAATGACAAAAGGAAACAGAATTATGCCTTGATATTTCACTAGAAGGTAGAATAAGTGCTATAGTTTTATAATAAACCAAAATATCAAAATTGACAACCTCACCCCCACCTGCCTTTAAATGGCTCCTAGTGGAAAAGTGGATTATGTGCTAAGGGACTCATTTCGTGGTGGAGTGTCACGTATGAAGTTTATTATGAGTACTTTAGGTTGACCTCTTCATAATCTCAAAGAGTAAAAAAAAAAAAAAAGACGTTAGTAATATACAACTGTTAAATAAACTAGCAATATAGAAAACTCCAAAAGAACGAATGGATATTAATTGAACAACATTATGAATTTACGATAAAAAACGGATAACGTGCTTAGTGTGGAGGATAAAGACATATATGCTTTGAACACATACACATGTGCATCAATGCCCACAATCACAAATCCACCTCTCTCTCTCTCTCTCTCTCTCTGTCTCTATCCATCCCTCCCTCTCACTCACTCACTCACTCACTCTCTCAGAGAGACAGACAGACAGACAGACAAACAGAGAGAGAAAGAGAGGGGGGGAAGAGAGAGAGAGAGAGAGAGAGAGAGAGAGAGAGAGAGAGAGAGAGAGAGAGAGAGAGAGAGAGAGAGAGAGAGAGACAGAGAGAGAGAGACAGAGACAGAGAGACAGAGACAGAGACAGAGAGACAGAGACAGAGACAGAGAGAGAGCATCTTTCAGGTTACATCTTTATCAAAAGTATTAAATAAATGTACCTAATGGGAATTATGCATTTGCTGAATGTATACTTATCTCCTTTTTACAATCTTGGTGATGGTGATGTTTTTCCTTCTTATTTTTGCTTTCTGCTTTATCTTTGCTTTTTGACTTTTCTCCTGTTTTGGTAGGGTTCTTTCCCCTCCCTCCCCCCCCCCCCCCCCCCCCCCCCCCCCCCCCCCCCAAAATCAGGGCAAGGGCCGGATGAAAAAAGTATGTAAATGCTTACTCTGTTACCCATGAAAAATGAAGATTATTCATTCATTCATTCATTCATTCTCTCTCTCTCTCCCTCCCACACTCACTCACTGACACTCACTCACTCAATCACACACACACAGACACACACTACACACACACACACACACACATACACACACACACACACACACACACACACACACACACACACACACACACACACACACACACACACACGCAGGCACACACACACACACAGGCCACACACACACACACACACACACACACACACACACACACACACACACACACACACACACACACACAACTACAACTTATTTTCTTGATGTTTTGGTTTTGCTTTTTTCCTTAGATAGATGGCTTGATGAAAAAAAAGCAAATGGATGCTTACTCAATGTACCATCTGAAAATAAAATTTTGACTTGACTTGACTTGACTACACACACACACACACACACACACACACACACACACACACACACACACACACACACACACACACACAACTATACACACAGAGTACAACAAACCAATATGCTGTAAGCAGCTAACACACTGAGCCGATACCTTCCAGAACCAACCACATAAAAAAAAAAAAATTTAAATAATTTTTCTTTAAAGATAAATAAATGGATAAATGCAGATCAAATCATACAGCTACCCTGCATACATTACCTCGAGAATGTAAAAAACACTGGCCATTTGAGCGTCTGTGTCATTTGGAATAACAACAACAACAATGAATAAAACAACGACAAAAAATCTAAAACCATGGAGAAAATTTGCCCTGTCTTCTTCTTGTTCCTCCTCACAACCACCATGAGCTTCAGCCAGAATCCTGGTGATTTTTTTTTAAAATATAAATTTTTGATAATATTTTGACTAAAACCAGTTTGAAACATATTCTTTGCCAATGTCCATTACTTACATATCATTTCACAAACAAACACAGAATATTTTAACAAAAAACAAGTTTGAAACATTTTTTTTGCCATGTTAACTATACCCATATCATTTCATGCATAAACAAAGAATAGTTTAGTCAGTTTAAAACATATTTGCCATGTTAATTCTAAGCATATCAATTCACGAACAAATACAGAATAACTTTAACCGGTTTTAAAACATATTTTTTGTCATGTTAATTCTACGCATATCAATTCACGAACAAATACAGAATAACTTTAAACCGGATTTAAAACATATTTTTTGTTATGTTAATTCTACGCACATCAATTCCAAAACAACAGCAGAATCCTTTAACCGAAAACCGGATTCAAAACAATTGTTCATATCCATTATACACATAACATTTTACTAATAAATACAGAAGATGTTTAACCTTTTCCCTACAGGTAACCCCACTACAAGGCAGCCAACCATCTCCTAGCCCTTCCCTACGTATCAATCACTACTGGGTTACAGAGGCGTACAAATGTTCACAGAGCATGTGTGCAGGGAAAGAGAGGTTCTCCACCTGAATGTAGTTATAAAAAAGTTAAAGTCTGTCCTGAGCCTAAGGCTCATCAGGCCGGTGCTTATCCCGGTTTCTGTGGCGTTAAGCGACTGAGAGTCATAGACTCCCCCCTGGATAGGACGCCAGTCTATCGCAGGGTTAACCCCCAACACAAGGTTGGTACCCCTTTTACACCTGGGTGGGGTGAGAAAATAGCCGTAAAGTGCCTTTTCCAAGGGCACAACACCATAGCCGAAAGCGGGGATCGAACCCGCAACCTTTAGATTACGAGTCCAACGCCCTAACCACTAGGCTACAGCGGCGGCGAATGTAGGTATAGTGTTATAAAACTAAACCAGTTCGAAACAAATTTTTCCCACAGGGTTTCATTGTAGTAACAACATACCAGTATCATCACCACACATCAACAGCAGAACACATCATATTTGAACATTTTCGGCAACAAGAACACATCTCTCACCAGCCGTTTTGGAGCAGTTGTTAGCACCTTGGGTAACAGACTGGAAGGTCGGGGGTTCGAATCCCATAAGAGTTTGTGTCAAAGCCTTTGGTGTTGGGAGGTTCAGGGGGTAAGGTTGTTGAAGGAATGTTATGGTGGTCACTAAGCCTACCTCTGGTGGGCACCTCACTCAGTCTGGCTCCACGACTGAGCTATTACTGTTGTTAGTAGCATGCTTAGTAGGTGGTGTTCTGCGTATGTTAGCTCAGAACAAGCACCGCAGAACACCACCACACAGCTGTCAGTCAGTTGCCCCCACTTTCAGCTCCTCTCAGCTGCTATCCATCCCATCCCATCCCATCCCATCCCATCCCATCCCAGCTGGTGCTAATTACAGCAGAAACTGACCGCACTTGGACTAGTAGGCAAAAAGGAAAGGGCATGGTAATTTTAGCGCTATGCCCTGTACCCTTGACCGAGTTATGCTGGATTTTAGCGCTGTGACCACATCAATGGGCTCCCAACCCTGAGGATGTGACATAACGAATCTGCATATGGCTGGGGAGGAGAGATTGAAACGCAGGCCTCTGTCAGTCAGTGTCGACTATGGAATTCGCGCCAGAAGAAAGGTCATTTGTACAGTGACAACGCCGGCTGTGGCTTGTCAGTACAATGATTGAAATGAGCGGTGTGGGAACAGCAGGACAGGAACGTCACAGAAAACAAAGCAGCAAACCACCCCCCCCCAAACAAAAAACCCACCCAGTTTCTCAAAAACATCATGACATCAACAGAAATCAAAACAATCTCTCTCTCTCACAAAAACACACACAACATGTACACAGACACACACACAAACACACACACACGTGTGTACACACACGTTTGCACGCACGCACGCATGCATGCACGCGCGCGCGCACACACACACACACACACACATACAAACACACACACACACGTACAAACATACACACACACACAAACACACACACGCACACAACACACACACACACAACCAGTTAAACATTACCAAAAACAACGTTTTCGGTGAAAGACACGTCGATACGAAAACCACTCTCTGAGCACAGCTGTCAAGTTTCCCCCACTTTCAGCTCCTCTCAGTTGCTGATTTGTTTTTTTTTTGGGGGGGGTGTTTCTTCTTTTTGTGTGTGTGTGGGGGGGTGTTTTGTTCTCCTAATGTATTGTGAATACTCTTTCTTTTTTCTTTTTTATGCCATCCATTGTGTTAGGATTTTTGTTGTGAGTTTTTTTCACACGCCCATATCTGCAAGCATTGGTTTTGTCAAATTTCATGTACCCCTTGGGGGTTTTTCTTGAAATAAAATTTTGAATTTTGAATTGAATTGATTAACCTATCCCAGCCCAGCCTAGATGGGGGCCAGCTGGTGCTAATTATAGCAGGAACTGACCACACTTGGACTAGGTAAAAGGAAGGGGCGTGCTAAATACAGCAGGCTTGACTGAGTGATGTTGGATTTGTGCGCTGTATGAGGTGAAGACAACACAACAACACAAACAACAACACAAACAACAACAGGAACAAAACAAACACACACAAACCAGCCAACCCCGAGACACACGTGAGTAGTAGTAGTAGTAGTAGTAGTAGCTCTCTCTCAATGCTGAATGTTCTTGATGACGTCGGTTTCGATGAGCAGAGCGAAGACGAGGAAGACGACGTAGAACACCAGCAGCAGCAGCCCGTAGCGACGCGTCATGTGGAACCGCGACAACGGCACCAGCACAAGGGAGAGAATCAGGCTGGCGGTGACGCTCCCGGCCAGAAACAGTTCTTCCAGAGTGACTTGCAGCTGTAACAGTCACGACAGCTATGTCAGAAACTAAAATTTCCCCTGGTGGGGTGGAGGTGTTGTCTGATGTCAGAATGCAGCTACCTTAACCCTCGTAGTCCTAACCCAGGATTTGCTGGGATTAAATGAATCCTTCCCCTGAACAACAGGGTGTGTGCGTGTGTGCGTGCTTGTGTGCGCGCGCGCGCGCGCGCGCGTGTGTGTGTGTATGTGTGTCTGTGTCTCTGTGTGTGTCGGTGTCTGTGTGTCGGTGAATAAGCATGAATATATATTTCAGATCCTGTGACATTCACATGTTCACGTGAGCTTGATCTTATGCATTAGCATCATGCACATTCGTGTGTGTGTGTCACAGAAAAGCTTTTTTTTTATTTTTTATGTCAACGAGTAGAAAAAGCTTTTTTTTTCTCCTTTTTTTTTTATTTTATTGATTGAAACAAAGTATATGCATTCATATTTTTTTGGTCTATTTTTTATTGAAAAAATCATTCCATGATGATACAAAATTTCTCCTATTTTGCTTATAATATGCAAATTCTGTTGGATTGAATAAAAACATTAAAAAAAATAAAATTTAAAAAAATCCTTCCCCTGAATTCCAACCCGGGATTTGCCGGGACTTACACACAGTAGTTTTCAACCACAGAAGCTTTTAGGGGGCGGGATAGCTCAGTGGTCAGAGCGCTCGCTTTCCCCCAGTCAAGGTTAAGCAGCGTCGAGCCTGGTTACCAATTGGATGGGTGACCGTTTGTGCGCCTTGGCTTCAGTACAGTTTTCCAAGTTCTCACCCAGCTGTAAATGGGCACCTGCCCTCTTTAGGGTCAGGGAAGGTAAAGCAGCGAGGGAGAGGAGATGGGCGCCGCCCTCAACATGCTGGCCCCTAGAGAAGCTGAGGTCTCTGATGCCTTGCTCCCTTACGACCACACAAGTTATGGGACACCTTTACCTTTACCTTAGTACCAAAACAACGAACAAACAAGCAAACAATAAAAAAAAATTTAAAATCCCAACAGAATCTACAGACAGACAGAAAAACAGATAGACAGACAGACAGAGAGACAGACAGACAGAGAGACAGACAGACAGACAAACAGGCAGACAGAGAGACAGACACAGACAGACAGACAGAGAGACAGACAAACAGGCAGACAGAGAGACAGGCAGACAGACAAGACAGACTGACAGACACACTGACAGACAGACATACAGACAGTCAGACAGACAAACAGGCAGACAGACATACATACACACTGACAGACACACTGACAGACAGACATACAGACAGACATACATACATACAGACAGACAGACAGAGCACAGACAGACAGACAGACTGACAGACAGACAGACAGACAGAGACAGACAGACAGTCAGACAGACATACATACATACAGAGACAGACAGACAGACAGACAGACCGACCGACAGTCAGACAGACAGACAAAGACAGACAGACAGACAGAGACAGACAGACAAACAGACAGACAGACAGAGACATACAGACAGACAGACAGACAAACAAACAAACAAACAAACAGCCAGCCAGCCAGCCAGCCAGCCAGCCAGACAGAGCACTGACCTTGAAGGTGCCCCCGTTCTTTATGCAGGCGATGGTGAAGGGAATCCCGATCCCCAGCAGCAGGTCTAGTGGTGCAGGTTAAAGAAATCATCCGACTACTGTACACTGATCACCGCTGACTTCTGTGTCGCAATAACCACAAAACCTGAGTACTGATGCCGCCGCTGTAGTCTAGTGGTTAGGGCGTTGGACTCGTAATCTAAAGGTTGCGGGTTCGATCCCAGCTCTCGGCTATGGCGTTGTGCCCTTGGAAAAGGCACTTTACGGCTATTTTCTCACCCCACCCAGGCGTAAAAGGGGTACCAACCTTGTGTTGGGGGTTAACCCTGCGATAGACTGGCGTCCTATCCAGGGGGGGGGGGGGAGTCTATGACTCTCAGTCGCTTAACGCGGCAGAAACCGGGATAAGCACCGGCCTGGTGAGCCTTAGGCTCGGGACAGACTTTAACTTTAACTGAGTACTGATAGGGAAAAATCCCCCACAGCACACAAATCCAACTCAGTCAGGAGTGCTATAATAAGTGCACCCTTTCCTTTTACCTTGTCCAGGTGTGGGTCAGTTCCTTCTATGATTAGCAGCAACTGGGCTGGGCTGGGCGGAATGGATAGCATTATTTATTTATTTATTCTTTTATATCGAGGATAACAGAATAAGCAATCATGTGCTTTTTTTCATCCGGTCCCCGTGTGTATGCAGTTTTGTAAATCTTGTCATCTGTTCCCACCGGCACACGATGGCCTACTCTTACGAAAAGCGGAACAGGATTTAACGTGTGCGCAAGATGTACTGCGTGCGTTCGCACACGGGGCCTCGGTTTAAAGTCTCATCCGAAGGACTTTTGGGGAGGGTGGAGTCAGCACTGATGTTAACTCCAGGATGAAAATTTCCTCGACCGGACTCGAACCCGGGTCGTCAAATTGCCAGCGCAATGTTCTGACCACTAGGCTATCCGTCCCCCTTAGCCCATTAGCAGCTGAGAGCAGCTGAAAGCTGGGGAAACTGACAGCTGTACTGTAGCCCATGCGTAATCAAGGGTTAGTTGCGAAGGGGGGGAGGAGAGTGGGGGGGTGTTGTTTTTTTGTTGTTTTTATTTGCTCCTTGGCTAAAAGCTTCAATATTCACCAATAGTGGGATTTTTGCCTATATATCTGTTTCTCACTCACTCACTCACTCAGTCCCATGTCCCAAAGGACGTAGGGGGGACATGAGAGAAGACGCAACAGAGATCTTTTTCCATGCTTCAAGATCCTGTGTGGCTGGTAGGAGGTGTTGCAGGGGTTGGGCGGTCCAGTCTTTGATGTTGTCAACCCATGATTTCTTTTGGCGGCCTCTTCTTCTCTTGCCCTCGACTGTTCCTTGCAGGATGGTTTTTGCTAGTAGGGTGTTGTGTCTTGTGGTGTGACCAAACCACATCAGCTTTCTCCTCTTTATGGTGGAGAGCAAAGGCTCTTGGGGGCCCACACGCTTTTTGATTTCTTCTTTCACATAGTTATTGGTCTTGTGTTCTTTGTATGATATTTTGAGGAGTCTTCTGTGGCACTTGTTCTCGAATGCTTGCTGTAGCCCATGCGTAATCAAGGGTTAGTTGGGAAGGGGGGGAGGAGAGGGGGGGGTGTTGTTTTTTTGTTGTTTTTATTTGCTCCTTGGCTAAAAGCTTCAATATTCACCAATAGTGGGATTTTTGCCTGTATATCTGTTTTTCTACCTTCCATGAAAGTAGCTGAATTCTAACTTCGAGGATGGTGTCTAAACATGACACCAGTAGCCGTGCATTTTTCCCCCCTTTTTTTTTTTCTTCATTCATTTTGTTGCCCATTCCTACCACTGGCACACAATGGCCTACTCTTCCAAAAGGTGAAACAGTATTTTACAAGCGCACAAGATGTTCTGCAAACAAGACTTTGGTTTACAGTCTCAAACGAAGGACTCTTGGGGGGACTGGAGTTGGTGGTACTGATGTTAACTCCAAGGGGAAAATCCCCTTAAATAGGCACATCAGTAGTGGCTCAATCCAGGACCATCAGATCATGAGTGCAAGGCAACACACAACAAATACAAACGCACACACACACACACACACACACACACAGACACACACACACACACACACAGACACACACACAGACACACAGACACACACAGACACACACAGACACAGACACACACACACACACACAGACACACACACACACAGACACACACACACACACACAGACACACACACACACACACAGAGACACAGACACACACAGACACAGACACACACACACAGACACACACACAGACACACACACACACACACAGACACACACACACACAGACACACACACACACACACACACACAGACACACACACACACAGACACACACACAGACACACACACACACACACACACACACATACACAAAAACAAACAAGCAAATCTTCATCATCATCGAATGCTCAGACAGCAACTATCCTTGTATGTCTCTATCAAACGAGCGAAAATGCATCGCACTGCCATTAAGCGCCGGACAAGTCTGGCCCAGCGCAAACAAACAAGCAAATAACCCACACAAAGAAAGAAAGATGTTAAATCCTGTTCTGCTTTCTGTAAGAGTAGGCCATCGTGTGCCGGTAGGAACAGATGACAAGATTGACAAAAGTGCATACACACGGGGACTGGATGTAAAAAAAGCACATGGGTGCTTATTCCATTATCCTCAAAGTAAAAGAATAAATAAATAAATAAATAAAAGACAGACATAGCCAGCAGAGAGCTACAGACAAACTAAACAGAACACACAGAAACAACCAAGAACAGGTCCTTCCCATAAGCTCTGCAGGCCCCCAGAGCCATCCCCACAGACAGACAGACACACAGACAGACAGAAGGATACTGAAGAGGGGACCCCGAAACAGGCGGAGATGCCCATACGAGGGTAACCCTGGCGTGCCATGGCCACGTCCGCGATCAAGTCTGAAACATACATACATACATACATACATACATACATACATACATACATACATACAGACAGACAGACAGACAGACAGACAGACATACATACATAGATACATAGATACATACATATATACATACATACATAGATATATACATACATAGATACATAGATACATACATACATACGTACATACGTACATACGTACATACTCCCTCCCTCCCTCCCTCCCTCCCTCACTCACTCACTCTCTCTCTCTCTCTCACTCACTCACTTACTTATTTAATTTATTTATCTATTTATTCATTTATTTGTTTATTTATTTATTTATTTATCTATTTATTTATTTATACCATTTATTGTCACAGCAGATTTCTCTGCATGAAATTCGGGCTGCTCTCCCCAGGGAGAGTGCGTCACCACAAGTGTAAAGCCTACCCATTATTTTTCTTTTTTCCTTTCAGCAGTTGTATTTGTTTCCCTATCAGAGTAGCTTTTTTCCTACAGAATTTTGCCAGAGACAACCCTCTTGTTGCCGTGGGTTCTTTTACGTGCGTTAAATAATGACGCGTAACACACAGGACCTCGGTTTATCATCTCATCCAAAAGACTAGCACCCAAACCACCACTCATGATCTAATGGATGGGGGAAAAGTTTTGGGCCCAAACGGGATTCGAACCACCGCACACTCTGACTCAAGACTTTTTGCTTTCTAGACAGGTGCGTTACCTCTAGACCACCAATCCACATACATACATGCATCCCCCATCAACACTTCTCTGTCAAACTTGGGTGTCTCCAACAAAGGCAAAAATAAGGTAAAGGTGTTCCCATAACTTATGTAGTCGTAGGCAAGCAAGGCGTCAGAGACCTCAGCCAAAGACACCCTAACTCCGCATAATACAATATCAAATCACACGCGATAACATCCCAACACATGCCTCACACCACAACAAGGCCACATGACCACTGAGACTAAACCCCAACAAGCTATGATATTGGGGGGGGGGGGGGGGGGGGGAACGGGATGGCCTGGTGGTTAGAAAGCTGTGCATTGTGCTTGTGATCTACTGACCCAGGTGCAAATCCCATTCAAGCGGATTTTTCCTTCTGGAGTTAACATCAGTGCTGACTCCATTCTCCCCAAAAGTTCTTCGGATGAGACTATAAACTGAGGTCCTATGCATGAAAGCACGCAGAACATCTTGCACACACATTAAAACCTGTTCCACTTTTTGGAAGAGTAGGCCCTATGATCACATAGGTTATGGGACACCTTTACCTTTTTTTTCTTTTTCTTTTTTTTTTTGCTGCCTCGTCTTCTGTGACACCCCCATACTGCTGTTCCCATGCCGCTCATTTCAATCTCCCCGCCACAGCCATACCCAGATTCGTTATGTCTCACCCCTGGGGTCGGGAGTCCACAGGGAGCCCATCAATATTAGGCCGCCGCGGGGCCACCAGCCAGAGGGGCCCTGCACTTCTGCTGGGTCACTTTGGTGGTGTTCAGTGGTGCCTGTTCTGAGCTAACATACGCAGGACACCACCTACTAAGCCCCCTACTAACGACAGTATTAGCTCAGTCGCGGAGCCAGACTGAGTGAGCCACCCACCCAAGGTGGCGACCACCACAACGTCCCTCCAACGACCGCCTCCCCACGAACCCCCAACCCCAAAGGCTTTGACACAAATTCACCACAGGCACAGAAGCGTATGGGAAAATCGAATCTGAGGTCACCATGAGACCAGAGCAACGGAGGCCATCGAATCAGAGGCAATTTTTATTATTGCATGATGATCAATGAGGATGAGGATGATGTAATGCTGCTGCTGTGGAGGTGCATCCACTTTGAGACTTCTTGACAGGGTTGTTCTCTACGCTTACTGTCATAATATATCCCGGCGTCAACCAGGCCCGAGAGATACAGACACCTGCAGTGTTGGTCAGGTAATTTGAGCAACACTCTCAAATTCGCATCCGTAAAGTGGATGAAGCTCGACTGTGTGGTCCCAGTCTCCCCACTGAGCCCACAGCACACTCACTCTGGGTAGGAGCCGGCCGGAGCCCGGATTCGAACCCGCGACCTTCCAGTCCGGAATCCAAGGCGCTAACCACTGCGCCATGGCAGCTGGTTTTTAAAACTCTTGTTGGATACACACAAAAAAAGAAAAATAAATAATAATAATAATAATAATGATGATGATAATAATAATAATCATAATAATAATAAGATAATAAATCAATTAATACATGAATGAATAAATAAATAACTAAATAAATAAATGATAACCAAAGAATTCACCAGCACCAACCTCCAATGCTGTTTCCCCAGGCCAACAGGGTGAGGCCGATGATAGCGTTGCTGATGTTCAGTACAATGCCAAAGGTCTGAAACACACACACACACACACACACACACACACACACACACACACACACACACACACACACACACACACAACACAACACACACACACACACACACACACACACACACACACACACACGCACACACACACACACACACACACACACACACACACACACACACACCACACACACATACACACCACCCACCCACCCACCCACCCACCCACACACACACCCCACCCCACACACACACACACACACACACACACACACACACACACACACACACACACACACACACACACACACACACATTTTGTGCAACAACATAACGTAAAAAAGGTAAAGGTGTCCCATAACCTGCGTGGTCAATGGAGAGTGAAGCATCAGAGACCTCAGCTTCTCTAGGGGCCAGCATATTGAGGAAGGCGCCCATCTCCTCTCCCTCTGCTGTTCCAGGTTCAAATCTTGTTCAAGAGGATTTTTCCTCTGGAGTTAACATCAGTGCAGACTTCACTCCCCCCAAAATTCGTTCGGATGGGACTATAAACCAAAGGCCCCGTGTGCGAACGCACGGAGAACATCTTGCGTACATGTTAAAACCCATTTGGATTTTCGGAAGAGTAGGCCATTGTGTGGTGGTGAGAACGGATACCAAAATTTACAAAACTGCATACACATGGGGACTGGATTTGAGAAAGCACACGAGTGCTTATTCCCTTGTCCACGATATAAAAGAATAAATAGAAATAGATAAAAATAAACAGATAAAATAAATAAATAAACAAATAAATAGATAAATGAATAAATAAAATCCTTAAAATAAAAGAATTAAAAAAAAATAAAAAGAATGTTAAGTCTCACTTCACTTTATCCTCCCATCCCCCCCAAAAAACCCCAACAGAACCCAGACTAAAACATTCAAAGTCTAGTAGGATGGGGGGAGAGGGCAAAAAAAAGCTTTAGGTTGAAGAGGGTGTGAACTCGCAACGCCTCACTTTCTAGGCTTTCTAGGAAACTATTAATCGTCATTGATTGCTTGTGTGTTGTACAGGTCGAATGCAAGCGCTTTGATTTGTTTTTGCAAGATATTGCGCTATAATTATAAATTCCATGTATCATTATTATTATCATCATCATCATCATCATCATCATCAATTATTATTATTATTATTATTATTATTATTATTATTATTATCATTATTATTGTTATTATTATTATTATGAGGCAGGCGCCTTCAATTACCTGTACTGCAGACCACTGACCCACACACTTACCTGCAGGATGTTGACGATCTCGTTAGCCACAGAGTAGATCCACACAACTGCCACCAGGAACCCCAGGTAGGCAAACAGCTGAAAAAACAAACAGACAGACTAACAAACAAGCTTATATGCTGTACAAACTCCCCTGACCATGACCACAAATAGATCCATAAAAACAGAAGGAAGAACATAAAATGCTGAAAAAAAACCAAAAAACAGACAAACAAACAAGCTTCTATGCTGTACAGCTCCTACCAATAGCTAGGCAAATGAAAACAGAAGACCATAAAATGCTGAAAAAACAAACAAACAAGCTTATATGGTGTACAACCCCCACCTGATCATAACCACAAATAACTAGGTCTATGACAACAAGATGGGATAGCCTAGTGGTCAGAACACTGCGCTGGCAATTTGACAACCTGGGTTCGATTCCCGGTCAAGGGGATTTCCCCCTGGAGTTAACATCAGTGCTGACTCCACTCTCCCCAAAAGTCCTTCGGATGAGACTGTAAACCAATGCCCCGTGTGCGAGCGCATGCAGAACATCTTGCGCACACGTTAAATCCTGTTCCACTTTTCGTAAGAGTAGGCCATCGTGTGCCGGTGGGAACAGATGACAATTGCAAAACTGCATACACACGGGGACTGGATGTAAAAAAAGCACAAGAGTGCTTATCCCATTATCCTCGATATAAAAGAATAAAGTAAAAAATGAATAAAAATCAAAAACAAACAGAAGAACATAAAATGCTGAAAAACAAACAGACAAACAAACAAGCTTGTATACTGTACAAACTCCCCTGATCATAACCACAAACAGATCTACAAAAACAGATAGAAAAGAACATAAAATGCTGAAAAAAAACCCAAATAGACAAACAAACAAGCTTGTATGCTGTACAAACTCCCCTGATCATAACCACAAACAGATCTACAAAAACAGATAGAAAAGAACATAAAATGCTGAAAAAAAACCCAAATAGACAAACAAACAAGCTTGTATGCTGTACACCCCCCCCACCTGACCATCACCACGAATAGATCTATGAAAACAGACAGAAGAACATTATAGTGCTGAAAAAAAACAACATTATGAAAACATTTAAAACAACAAAAAAAAGCTCACAAGACTTGATAATGAACACAAAGCAGACCTATAATGATAAGATAAAAAAAAAAGGTAAAGGTGCCCCATAACCTTTGTGGTCGTAGGGGAGCGAGGCATCAGAGACCTCAGCTTCTCTAGGGGCCAGCATATTGAGGGCGGCACCCATCTCCTCTCCCTCGCTGCTTTACCTTCCCTGACCCTAAAGAAGGCAGGTACCCATTTACAGCTGGGTGAACTGGGGGGGGGACTGTACTGAAGCCAAGGCACGCAAACGGTCACCCATCCAATTGGTAACCATGCTCAACGCTGCCTAACTTGACTGGGGGGAAAGCGAGCGCTCTGACCACTGAGCTATCCCACCCCAGTAAGAACATTATAAAGCTGAAAAATAACACCCACAGCTGTCAGTTTCCCCCCCCCCACTTTCAGCTCCTCTCAGCTGCTATCCATCCATCCCATCCCATCCCATCCCAGCTGGTGCTGATTACAGCAGAAACTGACCGCACTTGGCACTTGGTAAAAGGAAGGGGGTTTAAGTTTAACCACTGGGCCCTTTTATTTATATTTATTTTTTTTATATTTATTTTATTCTTTTATATCGAGGATAATGGGATAAGCACTCTTGTGCTTTTTTAACATCCAGTCCCCGTGTGTATGCAGTTTTGTAAATGTCGTCTGTTCCCACCAGCACATGACAGCCTACTCTTACGAAAAGCGGAACAGGATTTAACGTGTACGCAAGATGTTGTGTGTGCGTTTGCACACAGGGCCTCGGTTTATAGTCTCATCCGGAGGACTTTTGGGGAGAGTGGAGTCAGCACTGATGTTAACTCCAGGAGAAAAATCTCCTTGACCGGAATCAAACCCGGGTCGTCAAATTGCCAGCACAATGTTCTGACCACTAGGCTATCTGTCCTCCAAGCCAAGGCCCTTGAGCCTTGACTGAGTCATGCTGGATTTTTTCACTGTGAGTTCTATGAAAACAGAAGACCACATATGCTGAAAAACACTAACACAAAAACAGATAAAACAACAGATATATATATATATATGCTGAAAAAAAATCAAGAAAACATATAAAACAATCGACATACACACACGTACAGAAAGGCAGACAGACAGACAGTCAAACAGACCAACCGACCGACATACAATCAAACAGGGGGACGGGATAGCCTAGTGGTCGGAACATTGCGTTTGCAATTTGACGACCCGGGTTCGATTCCCGTTCGAGGAGATTTTTCTCCTGGAGTTAACATCAGTGCTGACTCCACTCTCCCCCAAAGTCCTTCGGATGAGACTGTAAACTAAGGTCCCGTGAGTGAACGCATGCAGAACATCTTGCGTACACGTTAAATCCTGTTCCACTTTTCGTAAGAGTAGGCCATTGTGTGCCGGTGGGAACAGATGACATTTACAAAACTGCATACACACGGGGACTGGATGTGAAAAAGCACAAGAGTGCTTATCCCATTATCCTCGATATAAAAAAATTAATTTTAAAAAAAAGAAAGAAAAAAAAGATAAATTAAATAACAGGCAGACAGATAGACAGTTCAACAGACTGACCAACCAACAGACAGACAAACAGATGAGTCAAACAAACAGACACACAGACAGACAGACAGACAGACAGACAGACAGACAGACAGACAAAGGTGTACAAGGTATAGCATGGTAGGCAGGCTGACCAACAGACAAACAGTCAAACAGACAAACAGTCAAACAGACAAACAGGCCAACAGACAGACAAAAGACGTATAACGTACAGCATGTCAGGCAGGCTGACCAACAGACAGACAAACAGACCAACCGACAGACAGACAAACAGACCAACCGACAGACTGACAAACAGACAGACAAAACAGACAGACAGTCAAATAGACAAACAGACAGACAGACCAACTAACAGACCAACAGACAGACAAACAAAGGCGTATAATACAGCATGGTAGACAGATTGACCGACAGACAGACAAACAGACAAACAAACAGACCAACCAACTGACATACAGACCAACAGACAATCAGACCAACAGACGGACAAACAAAAAGCATATAACATACAGCATGGTAGACAGTCAAACAGACAGACAAACAGACAGACCAACAAACAGACCGATAAACAAAAAGCCTATAACGTACAGCATGGTAGACAGGTGGGCGGTCGTTGGTGGAGGTGCAGAAGACCACGACAGCCAGCACCAGTCCTACCACCACCACCACCGCAAAGGCCGGCACCACCCCCCCAATCTTCTTGAACGCCACTGCAACAACAACAACAACAATACATAAACGTCAACATCATATGGCTGAAAACAAAACTCTTTTTTAAAAAGTGTTACAATAAGAAAAATATTTATAATCCAATCCAATCCATCAGACATTCGCCTGCCAACAAGTAAACCGTTAGTTTCTGTGTTCATACCCAGCCTCGCCCTTTCTTCCCAGTTTGATGAAAAAATCGAACTGAATGTCAAAGTCAGTCTTTCGGATGAGATTATAAACCGAGGCCCCGTGTGTGAACGCACGCAGAACATCTTGTGCACATGTTAAAACCCCGTTCCGCCTTTCGGAAGAGCAGGCCATCATGTGCCGGTAGGAGCGGATGACAAAATAAAAAAAAAAAAAAAAACCAGCATGCACACAGGTGTTGTGTTTAGACACCATCCCTGAGGGAAAAAAAATAATAATGGGTAGGCGCTGCACTTGTGGCGACGCGCTCTCCCCGGGGACAGCAGCCCGAATTTCATGCAGAGAAATCTGCCGTGACATAAAGTGATATAAAGTAAAATAAAATAAAAAAATAAATAACATGCTTCAACATCATATGGCTAAAATAAAAAATGTAACTGTTATAAAAAGAAAGATTGAAAAAACACCCAGAGAGATTTTGAAGAAAACCCCCCATTAAAATGAGAAGAAAAAAAAATGTGTCTACATTTTTTTTTTTTTAAAAGCACCCAGTATGTGAGAGACTTAAAAAGGTTTCTAGTTTAAAAAAACAACAACAAAACAACCAAACCTGTAATGTACTTAAAAAAAAAAAAAGAAGTACCTGCTGAGAAGCTCACAAAAAGCTTTTTTAAAAAGCCTACCCCCCCCCCCAGATTATATATAAGCATAAAGAAAAAAAAAAAAAGTATGAGACGAGAAACTCACAAAAAGATATTTTAAATAAACAAAAAGAAAACCCAACCCTAATTATGCATACAAAGAGAAAAACAACAAAACAAAAAAAGTATCAGATGAGAAACTCATTTAAAAAAAAATTTCAAATAAAGCAAAAAAAAAAACAAACCCCAAACTAAACAAACAAACAAACAAAAAAAACACAGGTAAGAGACAAGACACTGACGGTCTGTGGCGAAGATGAAGAAGGCGGGGCCAGTGAATTTTAAATAAACAAAAAGAAAACCCAACCCTATTATGCATACAAAGAGAAAAACAACAAACAAAAAAAGTATCAGATGAGAAACTCATTTTAAAAAAAATTTCAAATAAAGCAAAAACCCCTCCCCCCCCCAAACTCAACAAACAAACAAACAAAAAAACACAGGTAAGAGACAAGACACTGACGGTCAGTGGCGAAGATGAAGAAGGCGGGGCCAGTGAAGCAGTGCAGGGAATTGAGGTGACGATTCCACCCCCTCCTCTCCTCCTCCTCCTCATCCACCACCGGCACCGTCAACTTCAGCAACAGCAGCAACGGACACTGCAACAACATCAACAACCAACAACAGCCCATATCATGACGGTAATAACGGACACAAAAACATCCCTCTCGCAACAGTAATAACAAACACAAAAACATCCATATCACAACAGTAACAACAGACACTGCAACAACAAATATCATATCAAACCAGCAATAACAGACACAATGACATCATCCATATCACAACAGCAACAGACACTGCATCGAAAACATCATCCACATGACAAATCATCACAACAGTAAGAACAGAAACTTGCAACAAACAACATCATCACAAATCATAACAACAACAATAACGGACACTGCAACATCATCATCCATATTACAAATCATCATACTCTTTACTGACACTGTTGTCATTGCCATCATCATCACCACCACCACTGCGAATACTACTATTACTACTACTACTACTACTACTACTACTATTACCATTACCACTTCTACTACTTCTACTACTACTACTACTACTACTACTATCATTACTACTATTACATACTACTATTACTACTACTACTACTACTACTACTACTACTATTACTACTACTACTACTACTTCTACTACTACTACTACTACTACTACTACTACTACTACTACTACTACTACTACTACTACTACTACTACTACTACTACTACTACTACTATTACCATTACCACTTCTACTACTACTACGACTATGATGACTGGAGCAGGAGAGAAACAGCCAGTACCTTAAAAACACTAGGGTGAAAAAAAAACATAGAGCAGGAAAAAAAAAACATTGGAGAGAGGAAAAAGCACCGAAGCAGGAGAAAAAAAAAAACACCGGCGCAAGAAAAACAACAACCAGTTCTTAAAAACACCAGAGCGGGGCGGGGAACCCACCAGAGTAAAAAAAAAACAAGAAAAAAAAGAAAAAAAAACAAACACACAAGCTGAAAAAAAAAAACCCATCAGAGCAGGAAACAAAAAAAACGACAACACCAGAGCACGGACTGTGGGGTGAAACACAGAAGGCAAACAACAACAACAAAAAACCCCACCACCAGACCACAAAAAAAAAAAAATTTTAAGCCAGTACCTTAAAAACACCAGAGGGGGGAGGGGAAAACACCAAAACAGGTGAAACAAAACAAAACCCACCACCAACAGACAAAAATTTTTTTTTTCTTTTTAAAGCCAGTACCTTAAACACCTTGCCGCCGCTGTAGTCTAGTGGTTAGGGCGTTAGACTCGTAATCTAAAGGTTGCAGGTTCGATCCCAGCTTTCGGCTATGGTGTTGTGCCCTTGGAAAAGGCACTTTACGGCTATTTTCTCACCCCACCCAGGTGTAAAAGGGGGTACCAACCTTGTGTTGGGGGTTAACCCTGCGATAGACTGGCGTCCTATCCAGGGGGGGGGAGTCTATGACTCTCAGTCGCTTAACGCCACAGAAACCGGGATAAGCACCGGCCTGATGAGCCTTAGACTCGGGACAGACTTTAACTTTAACTTTTAACCACCAGAACAGCAAACCCCCCCCCCAAAAAAAAACCAAACCAGCCAGTACCTTAAACACCTCGTACGCTTTAACGTGGATCCTCATCTCTGACCACTCGGCCACGTTGATTGGGTTGAGGGCGCGGAAAAACTCCTCGGCCGCCGAACCCCTCTCTCGCTCCCGGTGCCCGAACACAGGCCCCTGGTCCTGCTGTATCTCCACCACTGGGGGGCTGGGGGCTTCAGTCTTCACCGACAGTCGGTCGGTCGTGCTCACGGGGGATACGAGTAAAGGGCTGGATTCGCTGTCTGTGGTAAAAAAAAGTTATTGTTAATAT
Source organism: Stramonita haemastoma (assembly GCA_030674155.1). NCBI lineage: Eukaryota > Metazoa > Mollusca > Gastropoda > Neogastropoda > Muricidae > Stramonita > Stramonita haemastoma. The sequence goes on along the minus strand of CM060342.1, from coordinate 6,750,354 downwards.
GGGGATGAGTTGGTTTTAGGTTAGGGAGAAATTATGATAGGTGGTTTTGGGTGTGGGTGGGTGAGGGGTTGGGGTGTAAGGGGATGGAGGGTGAGGGTAGGTGATTGGGTGTTTGTGTGTGTGTGTGGGTGGGGGGGGGGATGTGTGTTTTCTATAGGCTTCGGATGTAGGCAGATTACAGAGTACCATCTTCTCTCTCTGTCTCTTTCTGTCTCTTTCTCTCCCTCTCTCTCTCTCTCCCCTATCTGTCTGTCTCTCTCTCTGTCTCTCTCTCAAGCAGAACACCTTGTGAACACATTAAAACCTGATCCACTTTTCAAAAGAGAAGGCCATTGTGTGCTGGTGGGAATGGATGACAAAATTTACACAACTGCATACACATGCGGACTGGATGTAAAAAAGTAGACAAGTGCTTATTCCGTTACCCTCGAAATAAAAGAATGAATAAATAAAATGGTTAAATCTCTGTCTCATTATCCTTCATAAAAAAGAATAAATAAAAAAATAAATAAATAAATAAAATAAATCCCTCTCCCTCTCTCTCTGTCTGAGTGTCTGTCTTTCTGTGTCTCTCTCTCTCACGCACACACATATCATATCAAGAAGCAGGTACATCTCTCTCCCCCCCCCCTCTCTCTTTCTCTCTCTCTCTCTCTCTCTCTCTCTCTCTCTCTCTCTCTCTCTCTCTCTCTCTCTCTCTCTCTCTGATAGCCTAGTGCTCAGAACATTGCACTGGCAATTTGACGACCCAGGTTCGAGTCCGGTCGAGGAGATTTTTCTCCTGGAGTTAACATCAGTGCTGACTCCACTCTCCCCAAAAGTCCTTCGGATGAGACTTTAAACCGAGAACCTGTGTGCAAACGCACGCAGAACATCTTGTGCACACATTAAATCCTGTTCCACTTTTTGTAAGAGTAGGCCATTGTGTGCTGGTGGGAACAGATGACAATATTTACACAACTGCATACACACGGGGACTGGCTGTAAAAAAAAAAAGCACAAGAGTGCTTATCCCATTATCCTCGATATAAAAGAATAAAATAAAAAATAGATTAATCAAAAAGATGTAAAAAAAAAAAAAGCACATGAGTGTTTATTCCGTTATCCTCGAAATAAAGGAATGAATAAATAAAATGAATAAATCTGTATGTGTGTGTGTCTCTCTGTCGTGTGTCTGTCTGTCTGTGTCTGTCTGACTCTCTCTCTCACGCATAAACACATATTACATCAAGAAGCAGGTACACTCTCTCTCTCTCTCTCTCTCTCTCTCTCTCTCTCTCTCTCTCTCTCTCTCTCTCTCTCTCTCTCTCTCTTCCTCTCTCTCTCACGCATACACACATATTACATCAAGAAGCAGGTACTCTCTCTCTCTCTCTCTCTCTCTCTCTCTCCCTCTCTCACGCATATTACATCAAGAAGCAGGTACACTCTCAGCAGGTACACTCTCTCTCTCCTCTCTCTCTCTCTCTCTCTTCCTCTCTCTCTCACGCATACACACATACTACATCAAGAGGGAGGGGGACGGATAGCCTAGTGGTCAGAACATTGCGCTGGCAATTTGAAAGACCCGGGTTCGAGTCCGGTCGTGGAAATTTTTCTCCTGGAGTTAACATCAGTGCCGACTCCACTCTCCCCAAAAGTCCTTCGGATGAGACTTTAAACCGAGGCCCCGTGTGCGAACGCACGCAGAACATCTTGCGCACATGTTAAATCCTGTTCCGCTTTTCGTAAGAGTAGGCCATCGTGTGCCGGTGGGAACAGATGACAATATTTACAAAAACTGCATACACACGGGGACCGGATGAAAAAAAGCACATGATTGCTTATTCTGTTATCCTCGATATAAAAGAATAAATAAATAAATAAATAAATAAGAGGCAGGTACACTCTCTCTCTCTCTCTCTCTCTCTCTCTCTCTCTCTCTCTCTCTCTCTCTCTCTCTCTCTCTCCCCTCTCTCCCACGCATACACACATATTACATCAAGAAGCAGGTACACACACTCTCTCTCTCTCTCTCTCTCTCTCTCTCTCTCTCTCTCTCTCTCTCTCTCTCTCTCTCTCTCTCTCTCTCTTCCTCTCTCTCTCACGCATACACACATATTACATCAAGAAGCAGGTACACTCTCTCTCTCTCTCTCTCTCTCTCTCTCTCTCCCTCTCTCTCTCTCTCACGCATATTACATCAAGAAGCAGGTACACTCTCTCTCTCCCTCTCTCTCTCTTCCTCTCTCTCTCACGCATACACACATATTACATCAAGAGGCAGGTACACTCTCTCTCTCTCTCTCCCCCTCTCTCTCACGCATACACACATATTACATCAAGAGGCAGGTACACACTCTCTCTCTCTCTCTTTCTCTCTCTCTCTCTCTCTCCTCTCTCTCTCACGCATACACACATATTACATCAAGAAGCAGGTACACACTCTCCTCTCTCTCTCTCTCTCTCTGTCTGTCTCTCTTCCTCTCTCTCTCACGCATACACACATATTACATCAAGAAGCAGGTACACACTCTCTCTCTCTCCTCTCTCTCTCTCTCTCTCTCTCTCTCTCTCTCTCTCTCTCTTTCCTCTCTCTCTCACGCATACACACATATTACATCAAGAAGCAGGTACTCTCTCTCTCTCTCTCTTCTCTCTCTCTCTCTCTCTCTCTCTCTCTCTCTCTCTCTCTCTCTCTCTCTCTCTCAAGAAGCAGGTACACAAAGTCACCAGCATACCTGAATCTGATGGAACCTGTGATGAGTCATCTGTCTGCTGCACTGACTTATCTGCAACACACACACACACACATGAGTAAATGCACACACATGCATGCACACACACGCACACATACACACACATGCACGCACACACACACACACACACATACACATACACAAGCATGCACATACACATACATACACTTTTCCCATTTTCTCAGGACTTTTCCCATTTCCCAGGGCTTTTCCCCATTTCCCCGGATTTTTCCCATTTATCCAAAGTTTTTAGAACTTTTCCCCCAACTTTTCCAGGACTTAGTAAGAACCTTTCAAAATGCCACTGAAAGGAGTAAGATGTAACAAAAATGTAACATAACATTTCACATCACCAAAGAAATATCCAAAGTGTTCTGTATGATTCCGAGTCGCATGTCCTAGTATCAGTTGCAGAAAGTATTTGCCAGTCACCAGTAGGTCAGTTACTATAAATGAAATTGTATAAATTTATCATCATCCATCATATTCTTTATCCTTTCACTTTTCCCCTCATCCCCTTTTCAGTGCATTCTTAACGTAAATGTACCATTGTCTAAATCACCTTGTAGTGAACGGACATTAAACCAATGAGAAGAAGAAGAAGAATCACCAAAGAATCAATGTGGCACAAAGTCTTCACACAGACGGACAAAGAATGAATGAGTGTGGCAGCCACTATATGATTTTATACACATTCTCATAAATCATTTAAAAAAAAAAAATTTAAATTATTCTTGTACAGTCATTATATTTATTATCATAAAGCACAAAGACTTTATTTTGTTTTGATTGGTTTGGTTCTGTTTTTTCCTGAGGTTTTAGGTTTCTCTTTTGTGGGGGCATTTTTTTTGTTTGTTTCTTTTTTTTCAGGGGGTGGGGGAAGGGAGGGAGGGGGAGGATACCCAATGTCCCAGTATAGGCAGTATAGGAAACCACTGAGATGGAAATCTTTTGCAATCTACACAACTTGCAACCCATCCCCCTCTCCTCCCCCCTCCCCACGCTCCCACTGCCACACTCCCCCCACCCCCATCCCCACCACACACCCCCTCCCTCCTCCCCAACCTCCCAACCCGACTGTTCAGACAGTATACTACTCACTGGCTGAGGGTGCAGTTCTGTGTCGCTGGTAAATCAGGCGTCCAATGATGACGACCAACACGTAGAACACGTACAGCAGTATGAAACCTGTGGACCATATCGCTCCACATGTTATCAGGACACTAGGCAAATAATGTGTCAGAAATATTTCAATATCAAAGATTCATCACACCCAAAATCTGTTACCTTTTTGCACAATCACAGCAAAGGCAAAAGTTTGTAGGAAACAGTAACATTCAATATCACCGATTCATCGCATCAAATCTGTTTTGGTTTTTTGTGGCACAAATCTGTTCTTTCTATATTCATCACACCAAAAGGCAAAAGCATGTAACAAATAGTAACATTCAATGTCAAAAATTCATCACACCCAAACTCTGTTACCTTTTTTGCATAATCTGTTCTTTCTATATTCATCACAGCAAAGGCATAAGTATGTAGGAAACAGAAACATTCAATATCACCCATTCATCGCATCAAATCTGGTTTCGGGGATTTTTTTGTGCAAAATCTGTTCTTTGTTATTTTCATTAACAACAAAGGCAAAAGCATGTAGTAAATAGTAACATTCAGTATCACCACTTCATCACAGCAAATCTGGTTTGGTTTTGTTTGGGGTTTTTTGGCACATTCGGTTCTTTTTTGTACTCATCACAAGCCTTCACAGATTCACTACATTACGATAGTTTTCTTTTTCTTCTTCCTCTTTATCGTCGAATGCTCAGGCAGCAACTACTGTTGTCTGTCATATGAGCGAAAAAGCGTCACCAGCGTATCCAACTTCCATGCTGGGAGAGAATTGTTATCTTTCCAATCTTTCTGGAGAAAAAGGCAGGAGAATGGACCAAGAAGGCAGAAAATAGACAAGAAGGAGGTGACAGGAAGAAAAGTATTTTTATTTATTTATTTTATTTATTCTTTTATATCGAGGATAACAGAATAAGCAATCATGTGCTTTTTTTTCATCCGGTCCCCGTGTGTATGCAGTTTTTGTAAATATTGTCATCTGTTCCCACCGGCACACGATGGCCTACTCTTACGAAAAGCGGAACAGGATTTAACGTGTGCGCAAGAAGTTCTGCGTGCGTTCGCACACGGGGCCTCGGTTTAAAGTCTCATCCGAAGGACTTTTGGGGAGAGTGGAGTCGGCACTGATGTTAACTCCAGGAGAAAAATTTCCTTGACCGGACTGGAACCCGGGTCGTCAAATTGCCAGCGCAATGTTCTGACCACTAGGCTATCCGTCCCCCTGTCGAAAAGGAAAGGAACAAACAAGGCAGAAACAGTGTCAGTACTTTAGGCTCACTGAAAATGATGAACACTACAATACAATGCGGGACGGGATAGCCTGGTGGTTAAAATTGTGCGCTCGTAATCTGCTGACCTGGGTTCAAACCTTGATCAAAAGGATTTTTCCTCTAGAGTTAACATCAGTGCCGACTCCACTTGCCCCCAAAAATCCTTCAGATAAGACTAAAAACCGAGGTCCTGAATGCGAATGTATGCAGAACATCTTGCACACATATTAAAACCCATTCTATTTTTAGAAAGAGTAGGTCATTGTGTGCCAGTGGAAACGGATGACAAAATTGACAAAACTGCATACACAAGGGGACTGGATGTAAAAAAGAAAAGCACAAGAGTGCTTATTCCATGATCCTGGAAATAAAAAAATAAAACAATAAAATGAATCGATAAGTAAATGAATGAATAAATGAATGAATAAATAAATAAATAAATTAATTAATTAATAAATAAATAAATAAATAACACTGTAAAACTAATTGAAAATGGTGAACACTACACTACACTACACTATCACCACTGTAAAGCTCACTGACAATAACTCTCTAAAAGGGAAACAAATGCAGTTGCAGACAGGAAAAAGAAAGAAAACAATCATAGGGAAGCGAGGCGTCAGAGACCTCAGCTTCTCTAGGGTCCAGCATGTTGAGGGCGGCGCCCATCTCCTCTCCCTCGCTGCTTTACCTTCCCTGACCCTAAAGAGGGCAGGTATCCATTTACAGCTGGGTGAACTGGGGGGACTGTACGGTAGCCAAGTCACGCAAAAGGTCACCCATCCAACTGGTAACCACACTCGATGCTGCTTAACACTGGCTGGGGGAAAGCGAGCGCTCATTCTTTCTTTTTTTATATCGAGGATTATGGAATAAGCACTCATGTGCTTTTTTTTCCATCCAGTCCCTGTGTGTATGCAGTTTTGTAAATATTATCTGTTCCCACCGGCACACAATGGCCTACTCTTACAAAAAGCGGAACAGGATTTACCGTGTGTGAAAGATGTTCTGTGTGCATTCGCACACGTGGCCTCGGTTTACAGTCTCATCCAAAGGACTTTTGGGGAGAGCGGAGTCAGCACTGATGTTAACTCCAGGAGAAAAATCTCCTCGACCGGGAATCGAACTCAGGTTGTCAAATTGCAAACGCAATGTTCTGACCACTAGGCTATCTCCTCCCCCTGACCACTGAGTTATCCTGTCCCTCTGATATAAAAAAAAAAAATCACATATAATAATTATAAAAAAAAAAAAAAAATGAACTGACCCACAGCCTGAAGAGTGGTGATCTCCCTTCTCCACATGATGCAGAACGCCCAGAAACGGCCCCCAGGAAGAAAGTGATGTCGCGCAGGAAAGGTCGCTCCATGACCTTGAAAGGTCGCACCGTCGATATGGCCCCCACCACCACCGTCGTCACAAACACCCCTGCCCCTGTACAGCATGGAAACAAGGAAACAAGGATTGATTCATTCATTCATGTATCTATTTACTTATTCATTTATTTACCATTTTACTGTATATGGCAACATTCTGGTGGCTCCTGCGACAGTCCTGAAACCATTCGTATTGGTCATTGTCTTTCCAATGGATCATTCCAGTGGTGTGGAGAGGGGGGGTCTGCTGCATGGGTAACAACTTGCCCTCCATACTCACTTACCCAGGCATTGCCTTCTTAAGACTAGAGTGCAACTCCATGGTCTTCAGAGACTGATAGGTGCCTTCTACTTCGACATTAATTTATCTATTCATTTATTTATTCATTTACTCATTTATTCTTCTATATCGAGGTTAATGGAATAAGCACTCATGTGCTTTTTTTTTTTTTTTTACATTCAGTCCCTGTGTTTTACTTATTTGATTTTTACCATAATTGTTATTGGTGCTCCATGTACATCATTATATTCTAAAAATTGAAGAGTCAGATGACGACGATGATGATGATGATGATGGTGGTGGTGGTGGTGGTGATGGTGGTGGTGATGAGGATGGTGATAATGATGATGATGATGATGATGATGATGATGATGATGATGCTGATGCTGCTGCTGCTGCTGCTGCTGCTGCTGCTGATGTTTGTGATGATTACCATAATAACAACAATGATGATGATGATGATGATAATAATAATAGTGATAATAAATATAATAGATATAACAATAATAATGATATGAATGCCATATATCATCATCATCATCATCATCATAACAAACTCACCACTGTCATTAAGAAAGACAATCTTTCTAATCAAAAACATAAAATAATAACAATAATAAATGCCTAACTGAACCTCAAAAATCAAACCAACCAACAAACAAACAAAAAACCCAACCCGACCCCTTCAAACTCTTAAAATAAAAAATAAAAAAGTAAACCCCTTGCAAAAGAAACCCCACACTTACCAAACAGCGCCCCAATAGCCAGGCCAGCGTCGCCGGCTTTGGCACTGCCGATAGCGGCAATGGCAGAGAAAATGTCGGGCGCTCCATTGCCAAAGGCCAGAAAGGTCACACCCTGATCACCCTAGGTCAAGGACAAATGTGGGTCAACACTTCACTTCACTTCCTCTGCGTTCAGTGGTAATATTTCACTTCATCTGTGCATGCATGCATCCATGTGTAAAAAAGGTAAGGTAAAGGTGTCCCATAACCTGTGTGGCCGTATGGGAGTGAGGCATCAGAGACCTCAGCTTCTCTAAGGGCCAGCATATTGAGGGCGGCGCCCATCTCCTCTCCCTCGCTGCTTTACCTTCCCTGACCCTAAAAAGGGCAGGTACCCATTTACAGCTGGGTAAACTGGGGGGACTGTACTGAAGCCAGGGTGCGAAAACGGTCACCATTCAACTGGTAACCATGGTCGACGCTGCTTAACCTTAGCTTGGTGAAACGGAGTGCTCTGACCACTTAGCTATCCCGCCCCCATGTGTATGAAATATAAGAAACTTGGGCACTTGAAGTTGTTCTGTGAGTAGTAAAAATCCCCAACCATAATTTACCATACAACACTGAGATTCAAACCCAGGACTTCATGGACCCATGGGACTGAAGTCAAACGGTCTTTGCCACTCAGCTATAGGCTAGCATCCAATACTTTGATCATACAGTGAGGGCAACAGTTCTCCAACACCTGTACAATACAGTAGTGGTGAGGAAAAAGGTTACACACATGTACACACGCATGTATGCATGCATGCACACACACACACACACAAACACACACACACACACACAAAACACACACAGGATAGCCTAGTGGTCAGAACACTGCGCTCGCAATTTGATGACCCAAGTTCGATTCCCGTTCGAGGGGATTTTTCCCCTGAAGTTAACATCAGTGCTGACTCCACTCTCCCTAAAAGTCCTTCAGATAAAACTATAAACCGAGGCCCCGTGTGAGAATGCAAGCAGAACATCTTGCACACATGTTAAATCCTGTTCTGCTTTTCGTAAGAGCAGGCCATTTTGTGCTTGTGAGAACAGATGACAAGATTTACAAAACTTCATACACATGGGGACTGGATGTAAAAAAGCACATGAGTGTTTATTCCATTATCTTCGATATAAAAGAATAAAATAAAAATAAAATAAAAAAATAAAAATAAACACACACACACACATGCACACAAACACCTCACGGAGAACTAATTTTGGTGATTGCACTACAAGGACATCATGGATCATTAATCTGGATGACCCCCAGGCAGTTATGCTAAGAAATGCCCAACAGTTATGAAACAAGAAACAACAATGCAATAGTCACAAGTAGCATATCCTTTGAAAACTAAAACCCAAAAACTAATACAAAAAACAGCAACCCCAAACCACCAAATCAAAACTAAAAATCTGATAATAAAAAGAAACAAACAAAACAAAACAAAACCAAAACCGCAAAAGGTAGCTTATCTACACCACATACTAAAAAAGAAACAACTATTAATCAAATAAATCCTACAGTAAAAAGTCATACCCGAATATCTTTATAATATCTACAATTTCAAAGGCCACAGGAATGTCGTGACTTGAAAGTAAGTTAGTTAAAGAGAGAGAGAGAGAGAGAGAGAGAGAGAGAGAGAGAGAGAGAGAGAGAGAGAGAGAGAGAGAGAGAGAGAGAGAGAGAGAGAGAGAGAGAGAGATCAAGAGTGGTATATACATAGTAGTAACATAGATAGACCATAGATATCAGAGCAGTACATGATATATCTATCTATGATAGTACTCAGCGGGACATGCATGTATGGGCAGTAGGTCAAGGATACGGCGATATTGTGACTGAGATGTAACGTCCTTGATATCACTGCCAACGCTGGACAAAAACTGTAACAGACAACAAACAATACAATGCAATATAAGTGTGTATTTACATATGCCTGGTGATGATGATGATGATGATGATGATGATGATGATGATGATGATGATGATGATGATGATGAGTGGTGGTGGTGGTGGTGATGATGAGGAGGATGAGAAGGAGGAGAAGGAGGAGGAGGAGGAGGAGGAGGATAAGGAGGAGGAGGAGGAGGAGGAGGAGGAGGAGGAGGAGGAGGAGGAGGAGGAGGAGGATTGTGACTGAGATGTAAAGTCCTTGATATCACTGCCAACGCCAGACAAAAACTGTAACAGGCAAACAATACAAGTGTGTATTTACATATGCCTGATGATGATGATGATGATGATGATGATGATGATGATGCATGCACAGACACAGACACACACACTCATCACACACACACACGGGCGCGCACACACACACACACACACACACACACACACACACACACACACACACACACACACACACACACACACACACACACACACACACACACACACACACACATGCAACAATACAAGTTGTATTTATATATAGTGATGATGATGATGCTGCTGATAATGATTATGATACACACACACACACAATACAACACACACACACACGCACACACACACACACACACACACACACACACACACACACACACACACACACACGCAACAATACAAGGTTGTATTTATATATAGTGATGATGATGATGATGCTGATAATGGTTATGATAAACACACACACACAACACACACACACACACACACACACACACACACACACACACACACACACACACACACACACACACACACACCTCTCTCTCTCTCTCTCTCTCTCTCTCTCTCTCTCTCTCTTCTCTTACAAAATTACACATGACATACAAAGAAAATATATTTTAAAAATAAAAAAAGACTAGCACTCACATTCCAAAAACAACCATGAACGTTCTACACATATATGCAAGTTAAAAATACAACCACAGTTTTCGTACACCATCCCAACCCCCAACCCCCTAAAAAAAACACACACACAAAAAAGAAACACAAAAAAACCCAAACAAAAGAAATAACCCAGTATAATATTCATGTGTTTTTTCAGGTGAAATGACTTAAAGCCAACTTACAAATCATCGGCAGTCACAGCTAAACCGGTGAAGAGAAACAGCCACCAGAAGAACTGAAAAACAAACAGGTCAGCATCAGTAAAACACCGCAGAAAAACAGGCTAGGCTGGCACAGCATAGGACAATCCTTTCACACTGTTTTCATGTTCTCAACTCTGTCATACCAACCAATAAAAAACAACTATAACAACAAGTCATGTGACATAATCTTGTGTCAAATGTATGATCAGTCAGTCATAATCATTCAGAAAAGAAAGAAAATGCATTTGTGATTCTTTGAAATAAAAGATATAGTTAAAATAACTCAGAACACCCATGTCCTATTAGTAAAAAGATGAGTTGATGATTTTACTTCCATATCTGTAATATAATGTTTCACGTATACAGTCTTCCTCTCTATAATGCATTTTTGATACAGTCTTCCATTCTGCAATATATTTATGAAGGTCTTCCTCTCTGCAATGTATATTTTTTTAATCACCCATCCACTCTGTAGTATACTTCTGATGCAGTCTTCCACCCTACAAGTTATAAATTTAACATTTTTGACAGCTTTCCATATAATTATTGTACTGTGTACTTTATGGTCTCATCTGAAGGACTTTCAGAGGTGTGGAGTCAGTACAGGCCTTAACTCCAGTGGAAAAATCCCCTTGAACGGGCTGGAACCTAGGCCATCAGATCACATGCTCAGCACTCTAACCACAATACTATCCACCCTGGGTATGGGATAGCTTGAAGGTTAGAACATTACGCTCGCGGCTCGCAATCTGATGACCCAGGTTCGAATCCTGTTCCAGGGGATTTTCCCCCTGGAGTTAACATCAGTGCCAACTCCACTCCCCTTAAAACTAAAAGTCCTTTGGATGAGACTATAAACTGAGGTCCCATGTGTGAACAAATGCAGATCATCTTGTGCACATGTAAAAACCCATTCCGTTTTTTGTAACAGCATGCTATTGTGTGCCGTTGGAAACGGATGACAAAATTGACAAAAACTGCATACATATGAGGACTGGATGTAAAAAAAAGCACATGATTGTATTTTTGTATTTTGTACCACTTTATGTCACAGCAGATTTCTCTGCGTGAAATTCGGGCTGCTCTCCCCGGGGAGAGCGCGTCACCACAAGTGCAGCACCTACCTTTTTTTTTTTTTTTCTTTTTCCTACATACAACTGTATTTGTTTCCTTATCAGAGTGGCTTTTTTCTACAGAATTTTTCCAGGGTCAACCCCCTTGTTGCCATGGGTTCTTTTATGTGCGCTAAATAGTGACATATAACACATGGGACATCGGTTTATCATCTCATCCGAAAGACTAGCGCCCAGACCATCACTCAGGGTCTAATGGATGGGGAAAAAGTTTTGGGCCCAAACGGGGTACGAACCACCGCACACTCCGACCCAGACTTTTTTGCTTTCTAGGCAAGGTGCGTTACCACCTAGACCACTGATTGCTTATTCTGCTATCCTTGAAATAAAATGAATAAATAATTTTGTTTCTTTAAAAGCCCACCCCCACTCCCAGTACTGTAACATAATTCAATCAGCTCAAAAGCTGTTCTGTCACACACAATCCATCTGCCAGAAATGAAACACTTTGATAAAAAATTTTTTTTAAGATTTACAAATTTAAGAATAAATAGAACACACAAATAAAAGACAAACTTCAAGTACAACAACATAAAATATAAAATATCATCATAAAATATCAATATATCAAAAATAGTACTCTCATGTTCTTCTGAAAACAAATATCATCTAAAAAAACCCAAAACAGATTGGATAAATTATGGAAACAAACAAACGAACAGTCAAGCAACAACAACAACAACAACAACAAAACCTAATTTGCAGAACAAAAGTATGTCTGTGCAGATAAATTCTGCATTCTTATGTCAGCTAATTTTACCAAGAAAAGAAAACAAAACAAAACCAAACAAAAAAAACAAACAAACCCAGTGCACTAATGCAATCATACCTGTAGCGGCTGATCTATAAAAAACACACATGAGTGTTACACATTTACATTCAGTCAGTCAGGTAGGCTTGCTAGCACTTTTTACGATAATGTTCTTATTCTTTTTATTTTCCTTTTTTTACACACAAACACACACTGTACACCTGTAGACACACAGACATACAC
>CM060342.1:6730122-6735122 GCA_030674155.1 Stramonita haemastoma | reverse complement strand
GTAGTAGTAGTAGTAGTAGTAGTAGTAGAAGAAGTAGTAGAAGTAGTAGTAGTAGTAGTAGTAGTAGTAGTAGTAGTAGTAGTACAATAATAATATGTATACTAGTAGTATGCAGCAGCATAGTAACACTAATAGTAATTGGTACTAATACAGTAATAGTAGTAGTAATACTGCTACTATTACTGTTATCATTATCATCATTAAAATTATAACCATCATTATCATTTTAAAAATTGTTTATCATCATTGTCACCATCATCAACATCATTATCATTATTAATTATCATCAATAACTTTGTTGTTGTTGCTATCAATTATCATCATATTATCATCATCATCATTACCACTCAATATCAGACAATATTAGCAACATCAATATTAATTGTAAACTACATTTACAAATTATAAAATACAAGAGAAAAACTGTATTCTACTGTGTTTTCACTTGACTATTATACAACATTCACTGACAGCTGTTTCACCTTACCTCAGTAACAGTGGTATCCATTTTCTGCATCCTACACTCACTTGGGTGCTACAAACTGTTTTGCACAAATTCACTGTTACTGTTAGATGGAGTATGTATGTATGTCTTCTTTGTCACGTATACTCCGTGCAGTTTATAGTGAGTGATAAATTTATTATAATTCTTCCTTTATAAATTTATCATAATTCTTCCTTTATGAATTTATTATAATTCTTCCTTTATAAATTTATTTTAATTCTTCCTTTATAAATTTATTATAATTCTTCCTTTCCTCTAGGCTAATTGGTTTAAAAAGAAAACCCCATCTGAGCAAGTTAAAAGACAATCATTACAGTACATTATCTGATCTATGATAGTAATTATTATGCTCTGTATGAGTATAAACTTTTTTTTAAACATGCATGTATACACGATAAATTAAATGTACGTATAATATAAAAATCTCAGTATCCGTTTGAACAGAAACTATGCCAACAGGTAAAAACTACTCTCGATCAAACTTGACTAGAGGTACCAGACTCATTCAAAATGTCTTCAAAGTTTCAAGAAACTAGAGACTATAAGTATAACTGCTGACACTTGTGAGAACTCACAGTGTGTGCCACTGTCTGGATTCATTTATATTATAATTAGCAGCAGCAGCAGCAGCAGCAGCAGTAGCAGTAGTAGTAGAAGTAGTTGAAGAAGTTGTAGTAGTAGTAGTGGTGGTGGTGGTGGTGATAGCAGCAGCAGCAGTAGCAGCAGCAGCAACAGCAGCAGCAGCAGCAGCAGCAGCAGCAGCAGCAGCAATAGCAGCAGCAGCAGCAGCATAATAATAATAATATTTAGTAATTATCAATACTAATGCAGTAATAGTAGCAGCAGTAATATTGCTGCTATTATTCTTGTTGTTATCATTATCAACATTAAAATCATAATCATCATTATCATCATTTTTTATCATCATTGTCATCATCATCAACATTATTATCATTGTTAATTATTATCAATAACCTTGTTGATACTATCAATTCTCATAATATTTTTATCATCATTATTATTATTAGTCAATATTAGCAACATCAATATTTATGACTACATTTGTATTACGAGAGAAAAACTTTGTTTTACTGTGTTTTCACTAGACACATGACTAGTATTATATAACATACAACCACCAACAGCTGTTTCACCTCACCTCGGTAACAGTGGTATCCATTTTCTGCATCCTACACTCACTTGGGTGCTACAAACTGTTTTGCACTGTTACTGTTAGATGGAGTAGGTCCTTTTTGTCACTTGAAATACAAGTTATAGTTATACTCTGTGTGCTTTATAAATTATAGTGAGTGATAAATTATAATTGTCCTTTTTCTAGGCTAATTGGTTTAAAAAGAAAACCAATCTGAGCAAGTTAAAAGATGATCATCACACTATCTGATCTATGATATTATGTACTTTACACCTTAATTTTTTTTTAAACATAATATCATGATAAATGAATGTACTATGTCTGATTGAACAGAAAATAAACCCACAGGTAAAAGCTAGAGTTGTATCAAACTTGACTAGAGGCACCAGACTCATTCAAAATGTCTTCAAAGTTTCAAGAAACTAGAGACTATAAGTATAACTGCCGACACTTGTGAGAACTGACAGTGTGTGCCAGTGCCACTGTCTGGATTCATTTATAAAATAGATAAATATAAAATAATATCATGCAAGGGTGGGCTTATCGTACCTGGTCGTTGGTGATGCACAATTGCAATTTTAGAATTTTAGAGTCATGCGTGAATGACAGTTATCAGAATCACGCATTCTGACCGCACTGCACGTTCAGTCTATTCACTAGGTAAAACTGAATCATGAATGAGTAATACCATAACAATCAGGTTACGTTTACGGTCGTGAAAGCACGCCTTCTTTTGTTTACTTTTCGCAGCTAAAGCATTTCGAAATATCAAAGCTGCAGTTCGTTTAGTCCCGAGTTGTATCCGGCTTTTGAACCAAGACAGGCCATTTAACAACAAACGATAGTATTCATATGACACAGCTGACATCTGTATAATTTAAACTAGCCGCTGTTATCTTCTACATGCGCTTCTTCTTACCTCTACATCGATGTCGCCCATTTTGTCTGCTGCTAGATTCACAACTTGATCCCTAGTGATTTCCCTTGGATCGTCTGCAACAAGATCGTTAGGCCAACTCCTTGACATGCAAAACAAGTAGGCCTAGGTTTAAAAAAAAAAAAAAGATAAATAAATAAAATCACACTGATAGGACTGAGTCGAGAAAAGGGTATTGTTATAGTTTATTGTTGACTCTGCGAAACAGATTATTACCAACAGGAGCTTGATAGTCTTTAAAGGATTTTTCTTCTTTTATATTTTGAGAGTGCAGGTTGTTATGTTATAAGAGCTTGTCATGGCTGAAGGCAATCTCAACACAACATCTTAAACCATAAGAACATTTTAATGTAGGTCTTGGCAAAAAGCTGACAGCAAAAACTGACACAGCTTTTGGCCTGAACCAGATTCTTCAGATGAGAATGTAAACCGAAGCCCCGTGTTCAAACCTATACCACACAAATTTGCGTTTGCATTAATTAAAGAGAGGGGATCGGTGGTCTAGAGGTAATGCACCTGCTTAGAAGTAATGAGAGGGAAACACCAATTCGATCCCTGTTTGAGCCAAAACCTTTCCCCCATCCACTAGATCTTGAGTGGTGGTCTGGGTGCTAGTCTTTTGGATGAGACAATAAACCAGAATCTCGAGTGCAATATGCATTCAACATAGGTGAAAGGACCCCTGTTGAGGAGAGAGTTGTCTCGGATAACATTCTGTTGAGGAAAAAACACAGAAAAGAAAACAAATAAACAAAACAAAAACCCGCTCTCATAGGTAACAACAAAAAAAATACACATGCAGACAGGAAAATTGAGGGGATTCAGGCCCTAGACCTCTGCCCACTTATGTATACACACACACGCACGCACGCACTCGGACGCATGCACGCACGCACACACACACACACACACACACACACACACACACACACACACACACACACACACACACACACACACCTGAAACACACACCTCACACACACACACACACACACACACACACACACACACACACACACACACACACACACACACACACACACACACACACACACACACGTACTGTCTTGGGTTTGTTTTTATCTTGTATTGTGAGGTTTTGTTTGAAAGAAAATCCTCATCTACTTTAGGGATGTGTGTTTTTTTTGTTTTTTTTTAACATAGGTTGATATTTACCGTTTGAATGCTTTAGAAGTCCATTTTCTTTACTATGTGTGAGGGCAGGATGGAGAAAAACAATTGCGTAGGCCTAAACTTAATCTTTCACCCCTAAAAAAGATTATTTTGACTTGACATGCATGCGAGCGCGTGCCCGCTGATTATGACTACATGTACTCATCTTATAATCTTACCTCAAGTTTACATGACTACCCTACTTTATAATTATCTTAACATGCCTGTAAGCTGAGCCTATCATCTTTCATCGTTTTGTTGTTTTTTTCTTCATATCTAGTCGTGACTCTCCGTTTTGTCCTATGGTGCATCATTCTGTTAAGTGGCAATACGTAATTTTACCTAAGCCAGCCTTAAGGGTGTAAATCATTTATATCGTCTGTATATGAATGAGTCATGTGTGTGTGTGTGTGTGTGTGTGGTGTGTGTGTGTGTGTGTGTGTGTGTGTGTGTGTGTGTGTGTGTGTGTGTGTGTGTGGCAGGTGGGGGGGGGGGGGTCAGGTGTGTGTGTGTGTGGGGGGGGGACACAGAGAGAGATATTTTATTTATTTATTTATCTATTTATTGTTTTATATCGACGATAATGGGATAAGCACTCTTGTGCTTTTTTACATCCAGTCCCCGTGTGTATGCAGTTTTGTAAATGTCATCTGTTCCCACCGGCACACGATGGCCTACTCTTACGAAAAGCGGAACAGGATTTAACGTGTGCGCAAGATAGGCTATTCTGCGTGCGTTCACACACTGGCCTCGGTTTATCGTCTCATTCGAAGGACTTCAGATCAGAATGTGTGTGTGTGTGTGTGTGTGCGTGCGTGTTGTGTGTGTGTGTGTGTGTGTTTGTGTGTGTGTGTGTGTGTGTGTGTGTGTGTGTGTGTGTGTGTGTGTGTGTGTGTGTGTGTGTGTGTGTGTGTGTGTGAGAGAGATAGATAGAGAGAGAGAGAGAGAGAGAGAGAGAGAGAGAGAGAGAGAGAGAGAGAGAGAGAGAGAGAGAGAGAGAGAGAGAGAGAGAGAGAGAGAGAGAGAGAGAGAGACTGAACACTGAACACTGAACTGATTTAATTGCACATCGGCCTTGGACGTGACCAGAATACAATGCAGAGTAGATTTGGGAAAGCATCACGATATAAAGCAGTAGATAATATACCGCAATCAACATTCGATACATTTTCAATAACACCTGTGTGCATGCGGGTTTTTTTTGGTAGTTTTTTCGTGTGGTTTTTTGTTT
>CM060342.1:6715122-6722622 GCA_030674155.1 Stramonita haemastoma | reverse complement strand
TAGTGATATTGTCAATTATCCCACTCTTTACAGCTGCTCGTGATAGTGTCAATTATCCCACTCTTTACAGCTGCTAGTGATATTGTCAATTATCCCACTCTTTGCAGCAGCTGCTAGTGATATAGTCAATTATCCCATTCTTTACAGCTGCTAGTGATATGTCAATTATCCCACTCTTTACAGCAGCTGCTGGTGATATAGTCAATTATCCCACTCTTTGCAGCAGCTGCTAGTGATATAGTTAATTCTCCCACTCTTTACAGCTGCTAGTGATATAGTCAATTATCCCACTCTTTGACAGCTGCTAGTGATATAGTCATTATCCCACTCTTTACAGCTGCTAGTGATATAGTCAATTATCCCACTCTTTACGAGCTGCTGGTGATATAGTCAATTATCCCACTCGTTACAGCTTAATGATATAGTTAATTATCCCACTCTTTTACAACTAGTGATATAGTCAATTATCCCACTCTTTACAGCTAGTGATATAGTCATTATCCCACTCTTTACAACTAGTGATATAGTCAATTATCCCACTCGTTACAACTTAGTGATATAGTCGATTATCCCACTCGTTACAGCAACGATATAGTAATTATCCAACTCGTTACAACTAGTGATATAGTCAATTATTCCACTCTTTACAGCTAGTGATATAGTCAATTATCCCACTCGTTTACAGACTAGTGATATAGTCAATTATACCACTCGTTACAACTAGTGATATAGTCGATTATCCCACTCGTTACAGCCAACGATATAGTCAATTATCCAACTCGTTACAACTAGTGATATAGTCAATTATCCACTTTTTAAGCTGCTAGTGATATAGTCAATTATTCCATCTTTTACAGCTAGTGTATATAGTCAATTATACCACTTCTTACAACTGCTGATATAGTCAATTATCCCACTCTTTACAGCTCATGATATAGTCAATTATCCCAACTCTTACACTATCAGTGATATAGTCAATTATCCACTTTTTAAGCTGCTAGTGATATAGTCAACTATTCCATTCTTTACAGCTGATGCTAGTGATATAGTCATTATCCCACTCTTTACAGCTGCTTTTGATATAGTCAACTATCCCACTCTTTACAGGCTTTGATAATCAATCCTTAAGCTAGTGTATATAGTCAACTATCCCACTCTTTACAGCTGCTAGTGATATAGTCAACTTATCCACTCTTTACAGCTGCTAGTGATATAGTCAATTATCCCACTCTTTACAGCTGCTTTTGATATAGTCAATATCCCACTCTTTACACGATGCTAGTTATATGGCCAATTATCCCACTCTTTACTACTTGTGATATAGTCAATTTCCCACTCTTTACAGCTGCTATGATATTGTCAATTATCCACTCTTTACAGCTGCTTTTGATATAGTCAATTATCCCACTCTTTACAAACCACCTGCTAGTTATTTGGCCAATATCCCATTGTTACTATAGTGATATAGCCCATTTTCCCCCAATCGATTACTTGTTGATATAAGTCAATTATCTAACTTTTTATATGCTGTCTATAATATAGTCAGTTATCCCACCTTTCATTGACTATCCAACCTGACAAGAATTTGGTAGTGACATAGCTAACTATCCCCTCTATCCCCCCCCCCCCCCCCCCATCCCGACGACTTTTGTATCATCATTCAATGTGGTATGCATCACAAGTCCTATGTTTTATAATGCTATACATGTTGACATTCAAAGATAAAACAAACGGATCAACAACATTTGTCTTAAAACAACATCATATATCTCAAATACAACAGACCAGAAGAAGAGGAAGACGTTACAGAGAAAGATAACCCACCAACCCCACCCCCACCCCATGGCTATCCTTTTTTCCCCTCACCTTATTACCCAATTTAGAAATGTGAAAGAACATAACAGGAAAGAACACCCTCACTCCTTTATGTTTCTCCCAAACAAAGACAAACCTACCCCCACTGAGCACTCCTTTTGTTTTTTTTCCTCAAAAATAAAAACGGTAAGTGATACAGCATTAAGGAAAGATTAAATTTTACCCCAATGCTGTATTTCCAGCAAAAAAAAAGGTGACAATTGAAAAGAATGGGGAAAAGATTGAATAAGGAACACTCTACATACAAGTGGAGCACCAGTGTAGTTCAGTGTGTACATTACAAGACATTATTTGCTGAGAAACAGGTAGGGAAAAAACCTGGGTTTGATATTATCAGCTTATATGATTGAAGAAACACACACGCACACACACATACACACACGCACGCACGCACACACACACATATACACGCACGCACGCACGCACGCACACACACACACACACACACACACACACACACACACACACACACACACACACACACACACACACACACACACACACACACACACACACTACCCTCGAAGGTTCTTACACCTCAAGTTGTAATAATTATGTATAACTTTCAGCCAAAACAACAACAACAACAACAACAGCAACAACTTCAACAACAACAAGATTTTATTAACTCAAAAACTTCCATCTCAAATATACATATTACTTTTTTTTCTTTTTTTTTTTAAATCGCCATAGTATCAGATGACTGCAACCATCACTGTTGAGCCTATTTGTGATACTCCACCACGAAATGAGTCGCTTTGCATCTGACCCACTTTTCGGCTAGGAGCCATTTTAGTCAGGTGGGGGTCAGGTTGTTGAGTTTGACATTTTGATTGATTATAAAACTGTAGCCATTATTTTACCTTGTCGTGAAATATCAAGGCATATTTTTGTTTGCTTTTGCTTTCAAAACGCATTTAAGAGACCCAAGTCCTCATTCTGACCACCTATAATAGTGCAAAAACTTGTCAATTACTCATTTTGTCACTTTCTGCAATCTATCGTTTCCATTTGTAATAACTTTTCATAGAACTGTCCGATTTTCAATCTGTTTTCTGTATTGAACAGCCTTTTAAAAAATTATCTATTATTATTCTTTTTTAATTGCAGATTGATAACATATCAACAACTAAAAATTGACCTCTGGTACAATGCGAATCATTTTGTGGTGGAGCATCACAATTTACCTACTTAAGCGCAGCTTCAGAAGTAGAAAGTATGAAGCTAAATACTTCAGATGACAGATACAGACAGCACAAAAAATCATAAAGTATGTTATCCTTGGGGGCCGAATTTGGGGCTGTCCCTAAAACCTAGCAGTATATACCCACCTAGCAGGAAACTATAAATCATCCCCGAACTGTAAAGGTAAGAAGGTAAAGGTGTCCCCATAACCTGTGTGGTCGTAGGGGAGAGAGGTATCAGAGACCTCAGCTTCTCCAGGGGCCAGCATATTGAGGGCAGCGCCCATCTCCTCTCCCTCGCTGCTTTACCTTCCCTGACCCTGAAGAGGGCAGGTACCCATTTACAGCTGGGTGAACTAGGGGACTGCACTGAAGCCAAGGCGCGCAAACGGTCACCCATCCACTTGGTGACCACGCTCGATGCTGCTTAACCTTAGCTTGGGGGTAAAGCGAGTGCTCTGACCTCTGATTGACATACTACAGTTAATTCTTGTTTAAATAAATAACAGCGAGAGAGAGAGAGAGAGAGAGAGAGAGAGAGAGAGAGAGAGAGAGAGAGAGAGAGAGAGAGAGAGAGAGAGAGAGAGAGAGAGAGAGGGGGGGGGAACCCTATCCCAAAATTATTGGGGATCATGTTATCTTCGTGGAGCTATTACAGACTTTCACAGATTAACTCCCTTCGCGATTGGAAACTTTTCCTTCAGAGTTTATCTCCCTTCCATATCTATTGCCTTCTTCAGCTCTTCGCCCTTGGACAACGGTAACAAGATCTTCCTATGTGGACACACGGGAAGGCAAAATCTATAGTTATATTCCTGCAAATTGGTTTGGGTAGAGGAAAAAGTTTCGAAGAAAAATTTTCTGGTAACAGTTTGGAGCACGCACTCACACCCACCCACCCACGCACACGCACGCACGCCGCGCGCACACACACGCACGCACGCACGCACGCACGCACGCACGCACGCACGCACGCACGCACGCACGCACGCACGCACGCACGCACACACACACACACACACACACACACACACACACACACACACACACACACACACACACACACGAATCAGGGTGAAAAAGGAAATTCACTTTGTTGAAGAACAAAAAACAGTCACAGAAAGTTGCCTCTTGACAATAAAAACCCTACTTCCGAATTCGTTAAAAAGAATACACAGTTATTTTGTGAATAATCACTATATAGGCCTTCATATCTAAGCAAAGATATCATAATTAATTGTCAAAAGAAAAAGAACAAAATAACAAACAAGAGAACAACAATCTCGGACAGAACAGTTAGATTTTTTTTTAAGACTTCATCAGTAAACCTACCAGGCATAAGGGCAAACAAAGCAGGAATAAATACTACAGTGATAATACGAATCATACATAACAACTAACAATTGCATAGTTTTAAGGCCAATAATGCTTTTTTTTTTAACTGTACATGACACAAAACAAACATTTTGTTCAGTCATAAAGCTAGTCCTACTAAAGTTACAAACCTGAAAAAAAACAGTCACAGAAACATAACTAAAACATTTAAAAGCCACGAAATTTGACAAGCTGTGTAAGATGTACACTTTTTAAATACTTTCAAGCTTCAATATACACTTTAAGATAACCAGTACATATATTCCTCACAACAATCAAAATATCTTCAATAAGTCGCAGCCTTGTACAAAACTGTACAGTAAAAAGATCATTGATCTCCAGTTCACATAACCTACGCGGCCGTTGGGGAGCGAGGCATCAGAGACCTCAGCTTCTCTAAGGGCTAGTATATTGAGGGCGGCGCCCATCTCCTCTCCCTGGCTGCTTTACCTTCCCTGACCCTAAAGAGGGCAGGTGCCTAAATACAGCTGAGTGGACTAGGGAACAAACTATACTGAAGCAGTTAAGGCACACGAACGGTCGCCCACCTAGGAGGAAACCACGCTCAATGGCTGCTTGGGGAGAGCGAATGCTTTAACCACTGAGCTATCCTGCCCCCTTGATGTACACGTTATACGAAAAAAGGTCCAAATAATTATTGCCAAACTTTATGAAGGAGAGAGGGAGGGGGGTATAGGAACAGTATGTAGTTGTCAACTGTGGAAAAGACTTTTTAAAAAATTGCATGAGTTTGAGGAAAGAGAATGAATGGACTTTTCTCCCCTCATCAACTAAGACCACGAGTGATGGTCTGGGTGCTAGTCCTCTGTGTGTGTGTGTGTGTGTGTGTGTGTGTGTGTGTGCGTGCGTGCGTGCGTGCGTGCGTGCGCGTGCGTGCGTGCGTGCGTGTGTGTGTGTGTGTGTGTAGAGAGAGAGAGAGAGAGAGAGAGAGAGAGAGAGAGAGAGAGAGAGAGAGAGAGAGAGGAAAAAAGTATTGAGAAAATAATCCAAAAAAAAAGGGGGGGGGGGGGGGGGGAACAAAGGGAGGGAATTGAAAGGTCAGAACCAGGATGACCCAACACAACGTTAAAGGGAGAGAAACCTGACTACAAGGGAAGCAATTTTAGCTTCCAGTCTGTTTTTACATAATATAATAATAATAATAATAATAATAATAATAATAATAATAATAATAATAATAATAATGACCATCCTCTCTCCATCTGCTAAAGGGGCTATAGTCCATAATACTGAACAAGGCACATGGTTTGTTAAAAGATAACAACACTGAAGTAAAGTGTGGTTAGTGACACTTGGCAGCTGCAGCCTACAACAGTTGTTAGCATGGCAAACACATTATTAGCGCAGCTGGTACACAGTTCTAACAGCATTTTATTTAGTTCTGTCTGTCTGCTGATTTCTGCAACAGGATCCAGAACTTTTGTTTTGTGTTTTCTTTTTCCTCCTGGGGTCTTCCTGTACAAAAGAAGAACACGGGTCTAATCAAGTCTGGCAGGAAGTGACGTCTACATCCATATTGCCAAAATCAGTCCGGCAGGAAGTGACGTTCGCATTCACATTGCCAAATCAGGCCGGCGGGAAGTGACGTTCATTGCTAAATCAGTCCGGCAGGAAGTGACGTTCACATCCACATTGTCAAAATCAGTCAGCCAGGAAGTGACGTCAACATCCACATCACCAAATCAGTCATACAGGAAGTGACGTTCCACATCCACATTGCCAAAATCAGTCCGGCAGGAAGTGACGTATACATCCACATTGCCAAAGCCACAAATTATTTAGTATTATGTACACGTTTTTCTTTTCTTTTTAAAGAAGAAAATCCCAAGTTTCTAGAGTGTTCATACGAGGTTTGATCATTGATATCTAGTCTAAGTGCACAAGCACTGAACTTTGTCTGATCATTGATCTCCAGTCTGAGTGCACGAGCACTAAACTATGTCCAGTCATTGATATCCAATCTAAGTACACAAGCACTAAACTATGTCTCCTGCACAGTTGTTTTGATGCACATGCTTGTTGGAGTAAATACAACACCATTAATTTGTTTATAAAAACACAACAATAGCAGAATATTATTTGTTAACACTGTTCTGCTCTTTCTTTCGTTTATTAACATAAGAACGGCAATACAGACAGCTGCCTATCTATATTTCCTATCAGCATTTTCTGCGGTGGTTAAGTTGTCTAAAAAAAAAACCACAACAAAAAATCCTCAACAAGGGCGAAGTCTCTTCAATCTTCGAGCTGTCTGATTACACAGTACATCTTGTCAGCAGTTTATCACTGCTTGCATAAAACAAAACAAAACAAAAACAAACCCCAAACTCTTGACACTTTGATTAATTAATAAGGCACGCCCTTACAACAAGCTCACATATTGTAACACTGTACAGTTTGTTTTTGTTGTTGTTGTTGCTTTTAAAAAAAAATTACAACATTTGCGTAGAGTAGATTTTAGAGTCATATGCTTTAACAAAAACGTCACATTTTGCGTAAGATCTAGTTGTGTGGTTTCTTTCGTTTATTTTTGACTCGTGGTGATTTTGAAGCAAGTAGTGTTCTCCCACTTTACTGTGTAGGGATAAGAATGTGGAGCAATCTGTTACAGAGGGCGGAGGACCGTGGGGAGTGGAGGAAGCTGGTTGCAAAATCTTCAGTGGTGCCTCCAGGGTCCGTGGGACTACGGGACAGGTGAAGGTCAAGGCGAAGGTTAAGAATGTAAAGCACTCCATTCTGTGTTGGTAGTCTATCTTGAAGTTGCTGTGAGTATAATTAATGGCCGACTATAGTCATATCTCAAGTCCTTTTGTCCAGTTCTCTTGTCCACATATTTATTTCAGTCACTTTGGCCGGTTCTCCTGTTTGCATAATTATAACGGTACTGTTTCCAGCTTTATACTCTTAGCTATGTATCTGAAACCTGGTCAATATGAAGGGTATGTATGTTTTATACTTTATGCAACACTGTTGATGTGTTATTTCATTCTTAAATTTTATCAGCATTTGCTGAAATTTTTCTGCATTCCGGCTTACATTACTGCCT
>CM060342.1:6692622-6695122 GCA_030674155.1 Stramonita haemastoma | reverse complement strand
CATCCACATGGTAACCACGCTCAATGCTGCTTAACCTTAGCTCGGGAAAGCGAGTGCTCTGACCACCGAGGTATCCCGTCCCCTTAGCCTTTATCTACAATACGTTGATAGGCAGGATCGACTTCAATCTCCCAGTCAAGCTGCTGTGTCGTTGATACCCATTAACATGGCTGAGAGCTAATGCGACCGTCTAGAAAAAAAGCGAAAAGGTTTGGGTTCAATTCCCATTAAGAATCCGATTTTTTCCTCCATCCAAAAGACCTTGAGTGGTAGTCTTGGGAGCTTACAGGCCCCCAGCATCTACACGGGGATTTTGTCCCAGATTTTAATCCAACATAATATAATCTTTTTCAACACTTTTCTGTTTTGTGAAAAGGAAAACAAAAACATCTAGCAAGCTAACAGTTTTAAACACAAAGGCAAATTTTCTCAAAATTTACTTCTCTTTCAGAAAATAATGATAAATATTATTATAGTTTATACTTTTCTTGATGCCATAAGAATCTAATTCACATCATCACTGCTTTCCAAGAACTATGTATTCTGCGGATAGTAGTGCTCACATAAGCATTGCTTGTGCATTCATTTCACGATTGCATTGGTACTACGCTGTTCTGAACTTTTTGTTTAAACCTAATTCCATAGCAGGCTGGTGATTTTCAAAACAAAAGCAGATTTTTTTTGCAAAACTTTTTAGAAAATGGAGCTTAACTTTACTTTACCAAGGTTGGGAACGGAATAGCTCAGTGGTCAGAGCGCTGGCTTTCCCCCAGCCAATATGCTGACCCCTGCAGAAGCTGAGGTCTCTGATCTGACGCCTCTCGCTCCCCAACGACCACGTAGGTTATGGGACTTTACCTGTACCAAGGTGACATGAATTTGTCCAACGAGTGTGTTTGCACCATTTTTATCTGAACCGTTTTTGTTGCAGATGATGACGCTTTAGCACAAGCCAAGAGGAGACAACTAAAAACGGTGTGAAGAACACGTCGCCATAGTATGAAGAATAATGTTATCATGTCAGCTTTGACATAACAACAACAGCAAGGACAAGTGGACTGTTTCTCTTTCGACACCACCTGCAGCTAGCAGTGTAGTCTTCACTTTAGCGTCTTTCCACTTTAAGTGATACCAGTCACTAGCAGTGTCATATTATGGTTTGGGTGACACCACTGGGAGTGTGATATAGTTTGGGTGACACCACTGGGAGTGTGATATAGTTTGGGTGACACCACTGGGAGTGTGATATAGTTTGGGTGACACCACTGGGAGTGTGATATAGTTTGGGTGACACCACTGGGAGTGTGGTATAGTTTGGGTGACACCACTGGGAGTGTGGTATAGTTTGGGTGACATCACTAGGAGTGTGATACAGTTTGTGTGACACCATTACAAGTGCCATATGGTTTATGTGACACCACTAGGTGTGTCATTATTTGTGTGACACCATTACAAATGTCATAATATGGTTTGTGTGACACCATTAGCATTGTCATATGGTTTGTGTGACACCACTAGCAGTGTGAAATGGTTTTTGTGACATTGTTAACAATATCCATGGTTTTTGCGACACTGTTAATATCATATGGTTTGTGTGACACCATCAGCTATCTACCAAATGGTTTGTGTGACATGAATATCAATGTCAAATGATTTGTTTGACATGACTAGAAATACTATTGCCGTGGGTTTGGGAGACACCGCTAGCGATGTCAATTGGTTTGTGTGACACCACTAGCGATGTTAAATAGCTCGTGTGACACGTCTAGCGATGTCAAATAGCTCGTGTGACACCTCTAGCGATGTCATATGGTTTGTGTGACGCTACTTCCAAAGAGGAATGGTTTGCATTACATTCCTATCAAGAAAACCTGTGATTTATAAACTCGACTTAGGAATTAGCAAGCTTTTTTTTCCCCCCCCCATAACACCATCAACAAGGAGGACACTGCACAAGTTTTCTTCGCCATTTCGGAGAAAAGGGATTGACATAACATCATCATCATCTTTAGCAAGTGATGTGACGCGGCAGACTTGTGGTGATGATGTGGATATAATGCTCAATGTCAAGGACTCGCGTTGATGACCTGATGCCAATGTCAAGGACAAAAAACGAAACGTCATGGCTGACATGACAAACAAACATTTTAAGACAAAATAACAAAAATTGTCGTAACATCGGGTACCAAGAACAAAGGGAATTAACTACCAGGGCTTGGACAGGAAACATTGTACTTCCAGTTATAATGAAGACAAAGACGCAGTTTTGAACAAACAAAACATGTCAGCTTATTTATTGGTATTTAAAACTCCCAACATCAACGATAAGAATATTCAAATGCCTTACAGCTTTATATGAAAACAGATGACGTTTTGTTGTTGGTGGGTTTTTTTTTTGGGGGGGGGGGGGGGGGGGGGGGGGGGGGGGGGGGGGTTCTATATTGTTAGTATTTTAGAACCTTTAACTAAATTTTTTATCTCATGATCCTGTCAAACTAGC
>CM060342.1:6670122-6672622 GCA_030674155.1 Stramonita haemastoma | reverse complement strand
GTTCCTTGCAATGTTTTCCTTTTTGTTTGTGAACAGACTACTATTTCTTAGGTTGTGCTTGTTTGTTAGGTTTTTTTAATTTTGTTGTCGATGGTAGATATGAGTAATTAAAAACCTAGTTAAATTCCGTTGGGTTTGTTTCGTTGGTTTTGATTTTCTTGGGTGTTTTTTTTTCTGTTTTAGTTTCTGTTTGCTTTGGGGTTTTTTTTTTGTTTTTTTTTGTTTTGGGTTTGGTTTTTTGTTTGTTGTTGGTTTGTTGTTGTTGTTGTTGTTTTTGGGGGTGAGGTGGTGGAGGGGGTGGATAGATTCGAGTATGGACTTGCCTTGTTATTTTCCTTGTGTTTGTTTGTTTAGTTCGGGTTTCGTGTTTTTCTTTTGTTTTAGTTTTTTTTGGGGGGAGGGGGGTGGGGATGGATAGATTTGAGTATGGAGGTTAGCGTGTTTCCTGTAAGTTAAAAACATGACTTTTGACTCCAGGGAAAAAAAAAACCGGTTTAAGCAAGCCTTGCTTCTTTTCAAACTAGTCTTTAAATACTAAAATTACTTTTTTTCCATCGAAAATATTCCTTTTGGTAAGTAGACAAAATTGTTTTTAATGAAAAATGCCTTTGCATCGAAACCTCTTTTTTGGGGAGAGGGGGGAGGAGATGTTCATGTACTGAAAATTTCGGTCTTTAAAAATTTCAGTTTTCGAGATTAAAATTCCCCTCTCCGAGACAAAACTATCACTCTGTGTGGCGACATTTACCCGTGTCATGAGAAGACACTTTAATATTCCCCATGACAGAAAACAGCTTTTTCTTATGATTATCTCCATGTTAAGCAACAAGTCAATTATATAGAAATTAAACTTCCAATATCAAAAGTTATTTTATCATGGTAAAAGTACACTTTTCACAATTAAAGAAAAGCCCACTTATAAAAAAAAAAAAAAAAAAAAACTCATCAACTTTATTTTGGCTGTGTGATATTCACTTTTCCCACACACACACACCACGCACGCACGCACGCACGCACACACACACACACACACACACACACACACACACACACACACACACACACACACACACACATCCTCCACCCCCTACCCCCCTAAAAAAATCACTCGAATCAAAATGACAACTTTTCTTGTAGTAAACGTTCACTTTTCATACAAGAATAAACTCTCCTTATGTAAAACAAGAACAACGTTTTTCAGGTAACAACAAAGTAAAATCACAACAATTACTTCTAAAAGCTCACTGTTTACGTTATTATTTGTGGGAAAAATTCATACAGCTAAACTTTAAAAAAAAAAAAATTCAAATATTGCGAAGACTATTTTCTACAAAAGCGATAAAAAAAACCCTTCTTCATAGCAAAAAAACCATCAGACTGCATGCAGCGCCTCTGTCAAACACAGGCAGTGTGCTGTAGTTGTTGCTGGCTATCTTTCTTATCATCAGCATCTTTCATCGTTTTATGAGCTGATGTGATGTTTTATCAGCTAAACACACACACACACACACACACACACACGCCACACACACACACACACACACACACACACACAACACACACACACTACCCTGTCATTCCGCCCCCTCTCCCCAGCCCCGACATACATACACATGCAGGCACGCGCGCACGCACACCCACCCACACAAGCATGCAGGCGCGTACACACACACACAAACTTGCAGGCACACACACACACACACACACACACACACACACACACACACACACACACACACACACACACAACACACACACACACACACAAACACTCAAATATACACACATTTACACGCACTTATATATACACACACACACTCTCACGATTAAATAACACAATAAACTTAGCATGCAGGATAAAATTATGTTTAGAGATTAAGCCCCCTGCCGCCGCCCCCCCTCCCCCCTCCAAAAAAGTAAAGTGGATAACTCGTCTAGTTTTCACACACATATCCAGATGAAACAGGGTGCAATTATCTCCCTTCAAAGCGTTACACCCCTTCACATGTCTTAAACAACGTTTTGTGCACTCTCTACCCCACCTTTTCTATTGTGAATATTACCATAAAAAAACAACAACAGCAAAACAAAAACAACAAAAAAATTTTTTTTTAACCCAAAAAACATAAAAATAAAATCAAACGAAAGTAAAGCTTTTATTCTCTCTTGTCCCCCCAAGTACAAAGAAGAAGAGTAGATATTATGGGATATATTATGACTTCAGCGGAGAGAGACACAGAGATGTAAACCTAGGCACTGAGACATAATTATATACATGCGCGTGGGCGCGCACACACACACACACACACAGACACACACACAGACACACAGACACACAGACACACACACACACACACACACACACGATTAAAACGACATAGCTTACATGATAGAAATGTGTAGATATCATAATAATTTTTTTTTCATTCCTTCACTAAAACTCTTGAGGTTCATCAATGGTAAAATTTTGCGTATACGACCAACCGTTGTTTTTGTTTTT
>CM060342.1:6660122-6662622 GCA_030674155.1 Stramonita haemastoma | reverse complement strand
TTAAATTCGCTATCTTTTGAAAAGTTCCATTGAGTGTGGGCTCCGTCTGCACTTTCCAAATTTATTTACTTGGTGCTATCTGCTAGTGCCACTGTGTAGACTGAGCTTCAAAACGGTTCTTTGCTAAAAGCCCTTTCATTAACACAGAAAGAAAGAATGTGGTCGTAGGGGAGCGAGGTGTCAGACACCTCAGCTTCTCTAGGGGGCCAGCATATTGAGGGTGGCACCCATCTCTCTCCCTAATGCTTTACCTTCCCTGACCCTAAAGAGGGAGGTACCCATTTACAGCTGGGTGAACTGGGGGGGACTGTAGTGGAAGCAAGGCGCGCAAACGGTCACCCATCCAAATGGTTAACCACCTCGATGCTTAACCTTAGCTTGGGGAAAACGAGTACTCTGACACTGAAAACAGAGATAATGATTTCTTTAATCAATAATGGAGAAAATAACGAGAATTTATCCACCACACAGCTAAGAGTTCCAAGTTCTTCTAGGGTTTCTCAAGTGGTAATACTTCACCCAAAGGTTGTGTGTGTGTGTGTGTGTGTGTGTTGTGGTGTGTGGTGGTGGTGGTGTGTGTGTGTGGTGGTGCGTGCGTGTTCGTGTGTGTGGGTCGTGCGTGTGTGCCGGGGGCGTGTGTGTGTGTGTTTTTATTGTTTTTCCCCTCAAATAACGAAACAATTTACTTTTCTGTCATTAAACCTTATTTTGTGTGAGTGTGTGTGTGGGGTGTGTTGTTTGTGTGTGTGTGTGTGTGCGTGCAGCGTGCGTGCGTGCGTGTGTTGTTGTCAGTTATTTGTTTTGTGGGTTTGTGTGTTGGGTGTGTTGGTTGTGTGTTGTGTGTGGCAGTGCGTGCGTGCGTGTGTGCGTGGTGCGTGTGTGTTTCTCCCCTTTCCCATCAATATAAATATAACGAGACATTTACTTTTCTGTTGTTAATCCTTACTGTGTATGTTTTCCAACCTTTCCCATCAATATAACGAGACATTTAACATTTCTGTCGTTAATCCTTATTGTGTGTGTGTGTGTGTGTGTGTGTGTGTGTGCGTGCGTGCGTGCGTGCTGCGTGCGTGCGTGTGTGTGTGTGTGTGTGTATTTTTCCCCTTTCCCATCAATATAACGAGACATTTAACATTTCTGTCGTTAATCTGTAACATACGGAGTGGGGACAATAAATTGACTCCCCTCAACAGCTCATAGAGAGCAGGGGGGGGGGGGGGGGGGGGGAATCTACCCAACAGCGGAGAAAATAATGAGGACATGTTCTCAAAAGAACAAAGAAACAAAAACATAAACTAAAAAAACCCGAAACAAACCAGTCAACTGTTGCAAGACTTGACAAGAGAGAAATAATTGGGTGATGCTCCCCAACTTCCTCTCTACTACTGCTGCTGCTGCATGCTACCTACTGCACTACTACTACTACTATTACTACTGCTGCTGCTGCTGCTGCTACTTCTTCTAACTGCTATGCTACCACCACCACCACCCTACTACTGTACTACTACTACTACTACTACTGCTACACTACTACTACTACCACTACTACTGCTACTACTGCTACTACTACTAACTCTACTAGCTACCACTACTCTACTACTACTACTCTACCACTACCATATTACTATACTGCTACTACTTCTGCTACTACTACTACCACTCCACTACCACCACCTACCACCACTACTACTACTACTACTACTACACTACTATACTACTACTAACCACTACTACACACCACCACCACCACTAACTACCACTACTACTACTACTACACACCACCACCACCACTACCACTA
Organism: Stramonita haemastoma; assembly: GCA_030674155.1. Classification (NCBI taxonomy): domain Eukaryota; kingdom Metazoa; phylum Mollusca; class Gastropoda; order Neogastropoda; family Muricidae; genus Stramonita; species Stramonita haemastoma. Next base: position 6,660,823 of record CM060342.1, on the reverse strand, counting down.
CTACAACTACTACACTAACTACACACACACACTACACTACTACTACCACTAACACTACTACCATACAACCTACACTACACCAACTACACTACTACTACTACACTACTACTACCACTACTGCTACCACAACCACCAGGCAAAGCTAACAGACACCCGCCTTCCATCTTCCCCAGTCCATTTATTGTTTTATGGCGGCGATGGCGAGATCTGGCAGGTACACATGCTGAAGTCTTACAGACTGCAATCCCCCGACTCATCAAAGACAGCAGTAGCCAGGGTTTACATTGCTGCAACCTCTACTGCCTTGTTCTGCTTCTGGTTCTGTTCCTATACCCTCTCCTCCCCCTTACCCCCTGCCTAACCCTCCCCTCCCCCTCCCCCATCTGTCTCTAATTGTGTAGCCTCCTGCTAAGAATAGGTCTAAAGAGAGTCCTCTGGGAAACTTTCGGAGGTAAACACCGCCCTGAGGATTCCTATAGGAAATTGTTTGCGTCTAAAGGTCCGTTATTGTTGGTTTAAGGAGAGCGTCCGCCAAAGTATGGTGAATTGTTTTTGTCTAAAGATTATTATATTATTATATATATATATATTATATATATATAGATTATATAGATAGATAGATAGATAGATAGATAGATAGATAGATAGATAGATAGATAGATAGATAGATAGATAGATAGATATATATAATTATTTAAAAG
>CM060342.1:6645887-6648387 GCA_030674155.1 Stramonita haemastoma | reverse complement strand
GAAAAGAAAAGAAAAGAAAAAATAATGGGTAGGCGCTGCACTTGTGGCAATGTGCTCTCCCCTGGGAGAGCAGCCCGAATTTCATGCAGAGGAATCTCCTGCGACTTAAAAATGTGGTATACAATACAATACAATAAACACATTAACTCCTGTTCCGCTTTTTGTAAGAGTAGGTCATTGTGTGCCGGTGGGGACAGATGACAAGATTGACAAAACTGCATACACATGGGGACTGGATGTAAAAATGCATATGAGTGCTTATTCCATTATCCTCAATGTAAAAGAATTAAAAAAATAAATAAAAATACAATACAATACATACAAAGCATTTCTGGGGTGAATTAATCACTGCTGCATTTTGTTGTCATTTTCATTCCTCAGCTGGAGCTCTGAGGTTTACCAATGGTGAGATTTTGTGTACGCGACTGTTTTTGCCCCAATCATAAAGGGAGCTGCATTCCACCTTCAGAGATTTTTTTTTTTCTTTTTGATTGTACACAGACTGGAAGTCATAGTTCTACTCTATATTGCACTAGCACAGCAAAGATGCAATGCAAGTAAAAACCACTGTAGAATGCAACTAAAAAAATAATAAATTTTCATGTACAGCAATTATATAGCACAGCTTGATCAATCCACTATCACTACAATTACAACTTTTTAAGACCACTTTTTTCTTTTGTTATTATACTAATCATTATTTGGGTATTGAATGTATAAAGAAGCAATATATTTTGAATCACGATTAATGATTGTGCAAACAAAATATAAAAGAAATAGATAAAACAATACAAGCAACAATAAATACACACGTATGCATGCACACAAGCACGCACACAAGCATGCAAGCTTACAAGCACGCATGCACACACGCACACACGCACGCACGCACGCAAGCATGCAAGCTTGCACGCATGCACACACGCACACACACACACACAGAAAAACATAAGAACTTCATGATACATTCACTTCAGTCATGATTATAACCTATAACTTGGGAAAAAAAAAACCATGACATGTAAGATAAATGAATTCCTTCAAGCAAGTAAACAAACATACCAGAAAATATCCACCTTCAAATCATCATCATCATAAAAAAGAATCATACATAAAAAATTTAGCACAACACAACCATCATGGAAATGCTTCTTCTGTAAACAGTCTACTTACAGACCGGTCATTTTTTGCATAGAAAATCCAGCACAAAATAATGTAAAAAAAAACAACGTTATATCTGGCTGCCACTTAATGTCAAACACCAAAAAAGCGAATATAATTTATTTGATTGCTGATGACAATCAATCATTTAAAAAAAATGGACTAAAAAAAATTATCAGAATCACTCAAAAGGTAAAGGTGTCCCATAATCTATGTGGTCGTAGGGGAGCGAGGCATCAGAGACCTCAGCTTCTCTAGGGGCCAGCATGTTGAGGGCGGCACCCATCTCCTCTCCCTTGCTGCTTTACCTTCCCTGACCTAAAGAGGGCAGGTACCCATTTACAGCTGGGGGGACAACAAAACTGGTGGCTGGTTATCATTAACCACACCAAAAAAGGAAAACAAACCGAATGGCTATGCATTACCAATAACATACACAAAATATGGAAACACCCAATCTTTAAAGGGCTGCAAGTTCTTATTAAGCACACCAAAAAAAGAACAGTGCGCACGCATGCATGCATGCATGTACACACACATGCACACACACACACACACACACACACACACACACAGATGGCAAGATTTACACAACTGCATACACACGGGGACTGGATGTAAAAAAGCACACGAGTGCTTATTCCATTATCCTCGATATAAAAAAATAAAATTAAAAATAATTAAACACACACACACACACACACACACACACACACACACACACACACACACACCACACACACACACAATGTCATCACGAATTTTGATTTTTGCAGTTATTGGCAGTCATATTGGAAACAGACAATTTAGTCCAAATTACACAAACATAATTATTCTGATGTTCACTGGGTTTTTTTTAAACATTTTTTTATGCAGATATATTATTAGGCACTTCATGAATCTTAGCATCACAGTCAGATAAGTAAATCTGCACGCACGCACGCATGCACACACACACACACACATTGTGCGCACACAAACATAACACATGACACACATGCAGACACACATATATATATATATATATATATACACACACATAAAAACATATTGAGTCATGGTTGGCTATTACTTTAAAATGAGCAGCACATTAAAAACATGTTTATAAGACAGACACATGTACAACATTATATTAAGTTTAAAAATACAAATAATTTCGAACAAAACCAACAAGTGCATGATGAAAACACAATCAAAGAATGACATTACATAGACAATAAAAAAAAAAACAAAACCCAAACCTAACAAACAAGTTAAGGAGAGAAAACTCAAGGCACTATCAAGTTACACGAAAAAACAAAATGCCCACCTTCATTTAAACTTTAGCAATATTCACAAC
>CM060342.1:6615887-6630887 GCA_030674155.1 Stramonita haemastoma | reverse complement strand
CCAATTGGTAACCATGCTCAACGCTGCCTAACTTGACTGGGGGGGAAAGCGAGCGCTCTGACCACTTAGCTATCCCGCCCCAGTAAGAACATTATAATGCTGAAAAATAACACCCACAGCTGTCAGTTTCCCCCCACCCCTTTCAGCTCCTCTCAGGTGCTATCCATCCATCCCATCCCAGCCCAGCTGGTGCTGATTTTAGCAGAAACTGACCACACTTCGGACTTGGTAAAAGGAAGGGGGTTTAAGTTTAACCACTGGGCCCTTTTTATTTATTTTATTTTATTTTATTTTTATTCTTTTATATCGAGGATAATGGGATAAGCACTCTTGTGCTTTTTTAACATCCAGTCCCCGTGTGTATGCAGTTTTGTAAATGTCGTCTGTTCCCACCGGCACATGACAGCCTACTCTTACGAAAAGCGGAACAGGATTTAACGTGTGCGCAAGATGTTGTGCGTGCGTGCGTTCGCACACGGGGCCTCGGTTTATAGTCTCATCCGAAGGACTTTTGGGGAGAGTGGAGTCAGCACTGACGTCAACTCCAGGAGAAAAATCTCCTTGACCGGAATCGAACCCGGGTCGTCAAATTGCCAGCACAATGTTCTGACCACTAGGCTATCTGTCCCCCAAGCCAGGGCCCTTGAGCCTTGACTGAGTCATGCTGGATTTTTTCACTGTGAGGTCTATGAAAACAGAAGACTACATATGCTGAAAAACACTAACACAAAAACAGATAAAACAACAGATATATATATATATATGCTGAAAAAAAATCAAGAAAACATATAAAACAATAGACACACACACGTACAGAAAGGCAGACAGACAGACAGTCAAACAGACCAACCGACCGACATACAATCGAACAGGGGGACAGGATAGCCTAGTGGTTAGAACATTGCGCTCGCAATTTGACGACCCGGGTTCGATTCCCGTTCGAGGAGATTTTTCTCCTGGAGTTAACATCAGTGCTGACTCCACTCTCCCCCAAAGTCCTTCGGATGAGACTGTAAACTGAGGTCCCGTGAGTGAACGCATGCAGAACATCTTGCGTACACGTTAAATCCTGTTCCACTTTTCGTAAGAGTAGGCCATTGTGTGTCGGTGGGAACAGATGACATTTACAAAACTGCATACACACGGGGACTGGATGTGAAAAAGCACAAAGAGTGCTTATCCCATTATCCTCGAAATAAAAGAAGAAAATAATAATAAATAAAATAAATAAAACAAAACATACAGAAAGGCAGACAGATGGACAGTCAAACAAACAGACAGACCAATAGACAAACAAAAAGCATATAATGTACAGCATGGTAGACAGGCTGACCAACAGACAGACGAAACAGACCAACTGACAGACAGACCAACAGACGGACAAACAAAAGGCGTACAACGTACAGCATGGTAGACAGGCGGGCGGTCGTTGGTGGAGGTGCAGAAGACCACGACAGCCAGCACCAGCCCTACCACCACCACCACCGCAAAGGCCGGCACCACCCCCCCAATCTTCTTGAACGCCACTGCAACAACAACAACAACAACAACAATACATAAACGTCAACATCATATGGCTGAAAACAAAACTCTTTTTTTTTAACAGTTACAATAAGAAAGATATTTATAATCCAGTCCAATCCATCAGACATTCACCTGCCAACAAGTAAACCGTGAGGTTCTGGGTTCGTACCCAGCCTTGCCCTTTCTTCCCAGTTTGACGAAAAAATCGAACTGAATGTCAAAGTCAGTCTTTCGGATGAGATTATAAACCGAGGCCCCGTGTGTGAACGCACGCAGAACATCTTGTGCACACGTTAAAACCCCGTTCCGCCTTTCGGAAGAGCAGGCCATCGTGTGCCGGTAGGAGCGGATGACAAAATAAAACAAAACAAAAAAAACCAGCATGCACACAGGTGTTGTGTTTAGACACCATCCCTGAGGGAAAAAAAATAATAATGGGTAGGCGCTGCACTTGTGGCGACGCGCTCTCCCCGGGGAGAGCAGCCCGAATTTCATGCAGAGAAATCTGCCGTGACATAAAGTGATATAAAGTAAAATAAAATTTAAAAAATGAATAACATGCTTCAACATCATATGGCTAAAATAAAAAATGTAACTGTTATAAAAAGAAAGATGGAAAAAACACCCAGGGAGATTTTGAAGAAAACCCCCCATTAAAATAAGAAGAAAAAAAAATGTGTCTACATTTTTTTTTTTTAAAAAGCACCCAGTATGTGAGAGACTTAAAAAGGTTTCTAGTTTAAAAAAAACCAAAAAAAAACCAACCAAACCTGTAATGTACTTAAAAAAAAAAGAAGTACCTGCTGAGAAGCTCACAAAAAGCTTTTTTAAAAGCCTACCCCCCCCCCTCCCCCAGATTATATATAAGCATAAAGAAAAAAAAAAAGTATGAGACGAGAAACTCACAAAAAGATATTTTAAATAAACAAAAAGAAAACCCAACCCTATTATGCATACAAAGAGAAAAACAACAAACAAAAAAAGTATCAGATGAGAAACTCATTTAAAAAAAAATTTCAAATAAAGCAAAAAAAAAACCCCCCCAAACTAAACAAACAAACAAACAAACAAAAAAAACACAGGTAAGAGACATCACACTGACGGTCTGTGGCAAAGATGAAGAAGGCGGGGCCGGTGAAGCAGTGCAGGGAGTTGAGGTGACGATTCCACCCCCTCCTCTCCTCCTCCTCCTCATCCACCACCGGCACTGTCAACTTCAGCAACAGCAGCAACGGACACTGCAACAACATCAACAACCAACAACAGCCCATATCATGACAGTAATAACGGACACAAAAACATCCCTATCACAACAGTAATAACAAACACAAAAACATCCATATCACAACAGTAATAACAACACAAAAACATCCATATCACAGCAGTAATAACAAACACAAAAACATCCATATCACAGCAGTAATAACAAACACAAAAACATCCATATCACAACAGTAATAACTAACACAAAAACATCCATATCACAGCAGTAATAACAAACACAAAAACATCCATATCACAACAGTAATAACAAACACAAAAACATCCATATCACAACAGTAATAACAAACACACAAAAACATCCATATCACAGCAGTGACAACAGACACTGCAACAACAAATATCATATCAAACCAGCAATAACAGACACAACGACATCATCCATATCACAACAGCAACAGACACTGCATCGAAAACATCATCCACATGACAAATCATCACAACAGTGAGAACAGAAACTTGCAACAAACAACATCATCACAAATCATAACAACAACAATTACGGACACTGCAACATCATCATCCATATCACAAATCATCATACTCTTTACTGACACTGTTGTCATTGCCATCATCATCACCACCACCACTGCGAATACTACTATTACTACTACTACTACTACTATTACCATTACCACTATTACTACTACTACTACTACTACTACTTCTACTACTACTACTACTACTACTACTACTACTACTACTACTTCTACTACTACTACTACTACTACTACTATCATTACTACTATTACATACTACTATTACTACTACTACTACTACTACTACTACTACTACTACTACTACTTACTTATACTCATACTACTACTACTACTATACTACTACTACTACTACTACTATCATTACATACTATTACATACTACTTATTACTACTACTACTACTACTACTATCATTACTACTATTACATACTACTATTACTACTACTACTACTACTACTACTACTACTACTACTACTACTATCTACTATTACTACTATTACATACTACTATACTACTCTATACTACTACTACTACTATCTACTACTACTACTACTACTACTACTACTATACTACTCACTACTTACTACTACTACTAACTACACTACTATACTACATTACTACTACTTACTACTACTACTACTACTACTACTACACTACTACTACCTACTTACTACTACTACTACTACTACTACTTACTACTACTACTACTACTACTACATCTACTACATACTACTATTACATACTAATTACTATACTACTACTTTACTACTACTACTACTACTTACTACTACTACTACTACTACTACTACTACTACTACTACTACTACTACTATCTACTACATATACTACTACTACTATATACTACTACTACTACTTACTACTACTACTACTACTACTACTACTACTATTACTACTACTATTAACTACTACTATACTACTACTACTATACTATACTACTACTATACACACTACATACTACTATACATACTACTTACTACTATACTACTACTACTACTACTACTACATACTACTATAATACTACTACTATATACACTACTACTATACACTACTACTATTACTACTAACACTACATACTGACAAAATACATACACAATACACATAACACATACACTATTATTTACTACACATACACATAACGACTACGAGACTGGAGCAGGAGAAAAAAGCCAGTACCTTAAAAACACTAGGGTGAAAAAAAAACACAGAGCAGGAAAAAAAAAAACATTGGGAGAGGAAAAAGCACCGAAGCAGGAGAAAAAAAACACCAGAGCAAGAGAAAAAAAACCCACCGGCGCAGGAAAAAAAACAACCAGTTCTTAAAAACACCAGAGCGGGGCGGGGAACCCACCAGAGTAAAAAAAAAAAAAAAAAAAAAGAAACACACAAGCTGAAAAAAAAAAAACCCATCAGAGCAGGAAACAAAAAAAACGACAACATCAGAGCACGGACTGTGGGGTGAAACACAGAAGGCAAACAACAACAACAAAAAAAACACCACCAGAACAGAAAAAAAATAAAAAATTTTAAAGCCAGTACCTTAAAAACACCAGAGGGGGGAGAGGAAAACACCAAAACAGGTGAAACAAAACAAAACCCACCACCAACAGACAAAAAATTTTTTTTTTTTTTTTTTAAAGCCAGTACCTTAAACACCTTGCCGCCGCTGTAGTCTAGTGGTTAGGGCGTTGGACTCGTAATCTAAAGGTTGCAGGTTCGATCCCAGCTTTCCGCTATGGTGTTGCGCCCTTGGAAAAGGCACTTTACGGCTATTTTCTCAGCCCACCCAGGTGTAAAAGGGGGTACCGACCTTGTGTTGGGGGTTAACCCTGCGATAGACCGGCGTCCTATCCAGGGGGGGGAGTCTATGACTCTCAGTTGCTTAACGCCACAGAAACCGGGATAAGCACCGGCCTGATGAGCCTTAGACTCGGGACAGACTTTAACTTTTAACCCCCAGAACAGCAACCCCCCCCCCCCCCCCCCCCCAACCCCAAAAAAAACCCAAAACCAGCCAGTACCTTAAACACCTCGTACACTTTAGCATGGATCCTCATCTCTGACCACTCGGCCACGTTGATTGGGTTGAGGGCGCGGAAAAACTCCTCAGCCGCCGAACCCCTCTCTCGCTCCCGGTGCCCGAACACAGGCCCCTGGTCCTGCTGAATCTCCACCACTGGGGGGCTGGGGCTTCAGTCTTCACCGACAGTCGTCGGTCGGTCGTGCTCACGGGGGATACGAGTAAAGGGCTGGATTCGCTGTCTGTGGTAAAAGAGGGGGGTTTTTTTGGGTTTTTTTTATAACTTTTTAAAAATTCATTTTGTGTTGTTACAAAAGCATATATGCATGACAAGCATTAGCATATTAACTATTTGCAGTCGTATGTTCATGAGTGCATACCAGAACTGAAAGTGATAATCTATACGACGGTTCAAATACCCTCGTTCATATAACATGTGGTATAAAAGAGTTTTTGTTAATATGGGGTTGAGTTGCTTTTAGGTTAGGGGAGAAATTATGATGGATGGTTTTGGGTGTGGGTGGGTGAGGGGTGGGGTGTAAGGGGGTGTGTGGGGTGTGGGGGGTGGGGGTGTGTGGGGGTTTGTGTGGTGTGGGTGGGGTGTGGTGGGTGGGTGTGTTGTGTGTGTGACAGTGAGTGTGTGTGCGAGTGTGTATGTGTGTGTGTGTGTGTGTGTGTGTGTGTGTGTGTGTGTGTGTGTGTGTGTGTGTGTGTGTGTGACAGTGAGTGTGTGTGTGTGTGTGTGTGTGAGACAGTGAGTGAGTGTGTGTGTGTGTGTGTGTGTGTGTGTGTGTGTGTGTGTTGTGTGTGTGTGACAGTGAGTGTGTGTGTGTGTGTATGTGTGTGTGTGTGTGTGTGTGTGTGTGTGTGTGTGTGTGTGTGTGTGTGTGTGTGTGTGTGTGTGTGTGTGTGTGTGTGTGTGTGTGTGTGACAGTGAGTGTGTGTGTGTGTGTGTGTGTGTGTGTGTGTGTTGTGTGTGTGTGTGTGTGTGTGTGTGTGTGTGTGTGTGTGTGTGTGTGTGAGTGAGTGAGTGAGAGTGAGAGTGAGAGCGAGTGTAAGTGCGTGTGAGTTTATTTATTTTATTTTCTTATTTATTTGTTCTTTTATATCAAGGATGATAGAATAAGCAATCATCTGCTTTTTTACATCCAGTCCCCATGTGTATGCAGTTTGATAAATTTTGTCATCTGGTGGGAATGGATGACAGAATACGAAACTGCATACACACCCTGGAGTTAACATCAGTGCTGACTCCACTCTTCCCAAAAATCTTTCGGATGAGACTGTAAACCGAGGCCCCGTGTGCAAACGCACGCAGAACATCTTGAACACACATAAAATCCTGCTCCACTTTTCGTAAGAGTAGGCCATTGTGTGCCGGTGGGAACAGATGACAATGTTTACTAGTGAAAAAAAAAAAAAAAAAGATGTTATTTCAACTCAAAAAAAAAAAAAAAGCAATCTGATGAGTGTTTATTTCTATGTATCTCGATGTAAGGGTTGATATATATAAACATATGACATAAATCTGTATTGTCTGCTGTCTCTCTCTCTGTCGTGTGTCTGTCTCGTCTGTCTCTGTTTGACTCTCTCTCTCTCAGCATACACACATATTACATCAAGAAGCAGGTACACTCTCTCTCTCTCTCTCTTCTTCTCTCTCTCCTCTCTCCCTCTCTTCCATCGCTCTCTATTACATCCAATACATCAGGATACACTCACTCTCTCTCCCTCTCTCTCTCTCCCTCTCCCTCTCTCACGCATACAATTTACATCAATAAGCAGGTACACTCTCTCTCTCTCCTCTCTCTCCTCCTCTCTCTCACCATACACACATATTACATCAAGAAGCAGGTACACTCTCTCTCTCTCTCTCTCTCTCTCTCTCACACATACACACATATTCATCAAGAAGCAGTACACTCTCTCTCTCTCTCTCTCTCTCTCTCTCTCTCTCTCTCTCTCTCTCTCTCTCTCTCTCTCTCTCTCTCTCTCACACATACGCACATATTACATCAAGAAGCAGGTACACACTCTCTCTCTCTCTCTCTCTCTCTCTCTCTCTCTCTCTCTCTCTCTCTCTCTCTCTCTCTCTCTCTCACGCATACACACATATTACATCAAGAAGCAGGTACACACTCTCTCCTCTCTCTCTCTCTCTCTCTCTCTCTCTCTCTCTCTCTCTCTCTCTCTCTCTCTCTCTCTCTCTCTCTCTTTCTCTCACACACATACGCACATATTACATCAAGAAGCAGGTACACACTCTCTCTCTCTCTCTCTCTCTCTCTCTCTCTCTCTCTCTCTCTCTCTCTCTCTCTCTCTCTCTCAAGAAGCAGGTACACAAAGTCACCACCATACCGGAATCTGATGGAACCTGTGATGAGTCATCTGTCTGCTGCACTGACTTATCTGCAACACACACACACACATGAGTAAATGCACACACATGCATGCACACACACGCACACATACACACACATGCACGCACACACACACACACACACACATACACCTGACTGGTTTTCATTAATTAGATCATATGTTCTCATTTTAAAACATATGATCTAATTAATGAAATGAAATTAATGAAATTAATGAAAACCAGTCAGGTTTTCGTGAAAACCATTCTTGCCATACAGCCTTAATACAACTCATTGAGCATTGTCTTTTGAATATCAATAATAATGAAATCACAGGAGTCCTTTTTCTAGACTTTGCTAAAGCCTTTGACGTGATTAGCCACTCTCTCCTTATCAAAAAATTAAAATGCTATAAAATTTCTAACCAAGCATTATCATTTTTAGACTCATTTCTCACTAATCGTCATCAACTTGTTGAAGTTGGGCCTAGGAGATCAACCTTATTACCCGTGAAATATGGAATACCTCAGGGATCAATACTAGGACCACTTCTTTTCTCCATTTATATTAACGACCTACCTCTGCATATCCATTGTTCATGTCATATGTTTGCTGATGATACATCAATTCAATGTAACAACAATGACCCAAACCAGCTTGTGAATGATATGCAGGCAGATATCAATAAACTTATCGAATGGACAGAACTCAATCACATGTCTCTTAATTCTAATAAAACAAAATGTATGTTTTATAACTACTCGGCAAAAAAGACAGAAATTGCGTTCTCCATTCGCGCCTATATATATCCATGGACAACAAATCGAAGAAGTAGTCTCACACAAAGTACTAGGTGCAGTAATTGACAACGATTTGTCTTGGTCAGATCACATAGCTGCATTAGGAAAAAGAATCTCAGTAAGATTATATCAACTTAGGAAAATCAAAAATTTTCTAAATCTACAGTCACGAAAACTATTCTTTCATGCACATATTCTATCTCTTATAAATTATGTTTCTACCTTATGGGACAGTGCCAGTGAAACAAACCTAAAGCATATAAGCCGCCTACATAAAAGAGCTGTTAAACTAATCCGATTGAATCCTAATACACTGACCACCACCAACTACAAAGAACTAGATATTCTTCCACTTAAAGACAGACTACAGTTCAACAAGTACCTATGTATGTTCAATATATTAAACGGAAAAGCCCCAAAGAGAATTGTGGAAAATTTTGCTGTCAATATATACAGGCCTACCCATAGACTGTTTCTGCCCAGGCCCCATAATAATCTCTATAAATCAAGCCTTGCATATTCAGGAAGAACATTGTGGAATAGCCTACCTCCCTGTCTGAAATCAGTTCCTTCTAAACAAATGTTTAAGAAGCTTTTGAAGAGACATTTGATGGACAAACTGTAAGTCCACGATTATGTTCGATACTACCTCACGTTTGGATGTTTGTTGTTCATGCCCATGTTATTTTGTAATTTTATCATTTGTATGTGTGACGTGAGCTTATGTTGTACTGTCTTGGGTCTGGGTTTTTTGTTGTTGTTTTTTATCTTGAGAGATTTGTTGTAAAAAAAATCCTCATTTACTTGAGTTTTTCAACAAGGTTGATATTTGTCTTTGCATGCTTTAGAAGTCATCTTTATGATTTTTTTTAGTGAGGGCAGGATGAAAAAAAGTTGTGTAAACTTAATCTTTTACCCTCAATAAAGATCATTTTGACTTGACTTGACTTGACTTGACACATACACAAGCATGCACATACACATACAAACACTTTTCCCATTTTCTCAGGACTTTTCCCATTTCCCAGGGCTTTTCCCCATTTCCCCGGATTTTTCCCATTTATCCAAAGTTTTTAGAACTTTTCCCCCAACTTTTCCAGGACTTAGTAAGAACCTTTCAAAAAGCCACTGAAAGGAGTAAGATGTAACAAAAATGTAACATAACATTTCACATCACCAAAGAAATATCCAAAGTGTTCTGTATGATTCCGAGTCGCATGTCCTAGTATCAGTTGCAGAAAGTATTTGCCAGTCACCAGTAGGTCAGTTACTATAAATGAAATTGTATAAATTTATCATCATCCATCATATTCTTTATCCTTTCACTTTTCCCCTCATCCCCTTTTCAGTGCATTCTTAACGTAAATGTACCATTGTCTAAATCACCTTGTAGTGAACGGACATTAAACCAATGAGAAGAAGAAGAAGAATCACCAAAGAATCAATGTGGCACAAAGTCTTCACACAGACGGACAAAGAATGAATGAGTGTGGCAGCCACTATATGATTTTATACACATTCTCATAAATCATTTAAAAAAAAAAAAAAAATTTTTTAATTATTCTTGTACAGTCATTATATTTATTATCATAAAGCACAAAGACTTTATTTTGTTTTGATTGGTTTGGTTCTGTTTTTTCCTGAGATTTGGGGTTTCTCTTTTGTGGGTTTTGTGTTTGTTTCTTTGAATTTATTTATTTCATTCTTTTTTTCTTCTTTTTTTTTTGGGGGGGAGGGGTTCAAGTACCCAATGTCCCAATATAGGAAATCACTGGGATGGAAATCTTTTGAAATCTACACAACTTGCAACCCATCCCTCTCTCCCCCCTCCCCACGCTCCCACTGCCACACTCCCTCCCAATCCCCATCCCCACCACACACCCCCTCCCTCCTCCCCAACCTCCCAACCCGACTGTTCAGACAGTATACTACTCACTGGCTGAGGGTGCAGTTCTGTGTCGCTGGTAAATCAGCCGTCCAATGATGACTACCAACACGTAGAACACGTACAGCAGTATGAAACCTGTGGACCACATCGCTCCACATGTTATCAGGACACTAGGCAAATAGTGTGTATGAAATATTTCAATATCAAAGATTCATCACACCCAAAATCTGTTACCTTTTTGCACAATCACAGCAAAGGCAAAAGTTTGTAGGAAACAGTAGCATTCAATACTACCGATTCATCACATGAAATCTGTTTTGTTTCGGGGCACAAATCTGTTCTTTCTATATTCATCACACCAAAAGGCAAAAAGCATGTAATAAATAGTAACATTCAATGTCAAAAATTCATCACACCCAAACTCTGTTACCTTTTTTGCACAATCTGTTCTTTCTATATTCATCACAGAAGCAAAGGCATAAGTATGTAGGAAACAGAAACATTCAATATCACCCATTCATCGCATCAAATCTGGTTTCGGGGGGTTTTTTGTGCAAAATCTGTTCTTTGTTATATTCATCACAACAAAGACAAAAGCATGTAGGAAATAGTAACATTCAGTATCACCACTTCATAACAGCAAATCTGGTTTGGTTTTGTTTGGGGTTTTTTGGCACATTCGGTTCTTTTTTGTACACATCACAAGCCTTCACAGATTCACTACATTACGATAGTTTTCTTTTTCTTCTTCCTCTTCATCGTCGAATGCTCAGGCAGCAACTACCGTTGTCTGTCATATGAGCGAAAATGCGTCACCAGCGTATCCAACTTCCATGCTGGGAGAGAATTGTTATCTTTCAAGTCTTTCTGGGGAAAAAAGGCAGGAGAATGGACCAAGAAGGCAGAAAATAGACAAGAAGGAGGTGACAGGAAGAAAAGTATTTTTATTTATTTATTTTATTTATTTTATTTATTCTTTTATATCGAGGATAACAGAATAAGCAATCATGTGCTTTTTTTCATCCGGTCCCCGTGTGTATGCAGTTTTTGTAAATATTGTCATCTGTTCCCACCGGCACACGATGGCCTACTCTTACAAAAAGCGGAACAGGATTTAACGTGTGCGCAAGAAGTTCTGCGTGCGTTCGCACACGGGGCCTCAGTTTAAAGTCTCATCCGAAGGACTTTTGGGGAGAGTGGAGTCGGCACTGATGTTAACTCCAGGAGAAAAATTTCCTCGACCGGACTCGAACCCGGGTCGTCAAATTGCCAGCGCAATGTTCTGACCACTAGGCTATCCGTCCCCCTGTCGAAAAGGAAAGGAACAAACAAGGCAGAAACAGTGTCAGTACTTTAGGCTCACTGAAAATGATGAACACTACAATACAATGCAGGACAAGATAGCCTGGTGGTTAAAATTGTGCGCTCGTAATCTGCTGACCTGGGTTCAAACCTTGATCAAAAGGATTTTTCCTCTAGAGTTAACATCAGTGCCGACTGCACTCCCCCCAAAAGAACTTCAGATGAGACTATAAACCGAAGTCCCATGTGCAAACGCACGCAGAACATCTTGCAAACATGTTAAAACCCGTTCTGCTTTTTGGGGAGCAGGCCATTGTGTGCCGGTGGGAACAGATGACAAAATTGACAAAACTGCATACACATAGGTAGGGAGTGGATGTAAAAAAAAAAAGAAAGAAAAGCACAAGAGCGCTTATTCGATTATCCTCGAATCAAAATAAATGAATAAATTAAAAAAAAAAAAATAATAATAATAAGCCTATGCCGCAAACAGTCACCCATCCAACTGGTAACCACGCTCGACGCTGCTTAACCTTTGCTGGGGGAAAAGCGAGCGCTCTGACAACTGAGCTATCCCACCCCCAGTGTAAATAAGTTGACTCAAAAGTCCATGCTCACCAGAACACTTATATATGATTTTACTGAAAGTCAAAAAATAATTGGAGTGAACTGCAATAAGTGTTGAGTTATCCCATCCCTGTGATATTAAAAAAAAATCCCCTATAATATAAAAAAAAGTCCCCTATAATATGTGACGTTCCACCATGAAATGAGTCGCTTAGCACATTACCCAATTTTGTGCTAGGAGCCTTTAAAGGCAGGTGGGGGTCAAGTTGTAATTTTGTGATTTTGATTGATTATTAAACTAGATCTGTTTATCTACCTTGTAATGAAATATCAAGGCATAAGTTTTATTCCTTTTGCTTTTAAATGTGTTTTGAAAATACACAAACCCTCATTCTGACAACCTGTTACGAAAATAAACTTCCCCGTTTCTCATTTTGTCACATCCTGCAGTCCATCATTTCAAATTGTAATAACTATGCACAGAATTGTCCGATTTTCAATCTGTTTTTTGTACTGGATAGCCCTTCTACTGCAGATTAATAACATGTCAATAACTAAAAATTGACCTCTGGTGCAATGCAACTTCTTATGTGGTGGAGCGTCACAGGGTTCGCGCTAGGATTTTTTTAAAACCGGTACTGCGAGTTGCCATTTTAGAGATATCTTGACCAACTCCCCCAAAATCGGTCCCCAGGAAAAAAAATCGGTATATACTGTGAACAAAACGAAACTATTCAGTGAAGCTGAACCAGAAAAGCATCCAAACTGGCACTAGTGCTGCAGCTTTCACTTGCATCTTCTCTGGATTGTTTAGGGGCTGAGGGTTTTTTAAAGAAAAAAAAAAAGCGACCTCTGATTTTTTCCTGCCATTTTCGACTTTTCTCTCTCAAAGCAAAACACAAATTCAAAGGCCTAGTCATAGACCCTCTAGGCCTAGGCCCCATTTACTCATTGCGAATGGAAGCCACTGTCATGCTGAGAGCACGAAGCTCTATTCTTTCACAGTAAAGCTTGCTGTTCTGCGCGCTAATGAGGTTGGCCCAAAGATAAGAGTTTGTCGGAAGGGGTGGGTGCGTAAGCACAGGCGCATGACAGACTGTCAGAAAATGTCACTTCAGACTTTTTTTTGAGACGGAAATCTAACCGGTCACAGGCAAACGGAATTGGTACGCGATACCGGCTGCTTCGAAAATTTTTGGTATTCCCTGTTTACAATTGGTAAAATACCAACAATTACCGGTTATCACGAACCCTGGCATCACATATAAAATTAAATAAATAAAAATGAACTGACCCACAGCCTGCAGAGTGGTGATCTCCCTTTTCCACATGATGCAGAACGCCCAGAACACGGCCCCCAGGAAGAAAGTGATGTCGCGCAGGAAAGGTCGCTCCATGACCTTGAAAGGTCGCACCGTCGATATGGCCCCCACCACCACCGTCGTCACAAACACCCCCGCACCTGTACAGCAGGGAAACAAGGATTGATTGATTGATTCATTCACTCATTCATGTATCTATTTATTGATTTATTCATTCATTTATCAGTTTGCTGTATATGGCAACGTTCTGGTGGCTCCTGCCACGGTACTGGAACCATTCGTATCAGTCATTGCCTTTCCAATGGATCATTCCAGTGCCGTGGAGAGGGGGGGGGTCTGCTGCATGGGTAACAGCTTGCCCTCCATACTTACTTACCCAGGCTTTGCGCTCTAAAGACTAGAGCGCAACTCCATAGTCTTCCGAGACTGATGGGTGCCTTCTACTTCTACATTTATTTATCTATTCATTTATATATTCATTTACTCATTTATTTGTCTATATCGAGGATCATGGAATAAATACTTATGTGCTTTTTTTTACATCCAGTCCCCGTGTTTTACTGATTTGATTGTTACCATAATTATTATTGGTGCTCCATGTACATCATTATATTCTAAAAATTGAAGAGTCTGATGACGACGATGATGATGATGATGATGATGATGATGATGATGATGATGATGATGATGATGATGGTGGTGGTGATGGTGGTGGTGATGAGGATGGTGATGAGGATGGTGATGATGATGATGATTGTGATGATTACCATAATAACAACAATGATTATGATGATGATGATGATGATGATGATGATGATGATGATGATGATAATAATAATAGTGATAATAAATATAATAGATATAACAATAATAGTGATATGAATGCCATATATCATCATCATCATCATCATAACAAACTCACCACTGTCATTAAGAAAGACAATCTTTCTAATCAAAACATAAAACAATAGCAATAATAAAAGCCTAACTGAACCTCAAAAACCCAACCAACAAACAAACAAAAAAAACCCAACCCCACCCCAAACTAAAAAAAATAAAAAAGTAAACCCCTTGCAAAAGAAGCCCCACACTTACCAAACAGCGCCCCAATAGCCAGGCCAGCGTCACCGGCTTTGGCACTGCCGATAGCGGCAATGGCAGAGAAAATGTCGGGCGCTCCATTGCCAAAGGCCAGAAAGGTCACGCCCTGATGACCCTAGGTCAAGGACAAATGTGGGTCAACACTTCACTTCACTTCCTCTGCGTTTAGCGGCGATATTTCACTTCATCTGCGCATGTGTGCATCCATGTGTTAAAAAAGGTAAGGTAAAGGTGTCCCATAACCTGTGTGGCCGTATGGGAGTGAGGCATCAGAGACCTCAGCTTCTCTAAGGGCCAGCATATTGAGGGTGGTGCCCAT
>CM060342.1:6608387-6610887 GCA_030674155.1 Stramonita haemastoma | reverse complement strand
GAAGAGAAAGGGAAAAAAAAAACAACATGGATCAGAAGTTGGGTCTTTCCTTTCTGTCTGAAGATAGTTAGCTTAGATACACAACAGCATGACTCTTTTTTTTTTTCTTTTTTTTTTTTAATTGATCAATGAATCAGTCACTCAGTAAGAATGTAGCTTTTATTTTTTCTCTTCTGGTAATGAAGTGCTTTAATAGTCTAGAATGGGACATATATCCCTCTAACAAGTGAGGGATCAATGGATCCCTTCTCATCCATAAATGCACCAAAATTTCAGATTTTTTTTCTGCTACACCAAGGGTACCTGTCTGGGTGCTAGTACTTAGGATATAACACTCAAGGCCAGTGTTGACAACATCAGTACATGTATCATGTATGTTAAACTACTATGTATTTTCATTCATTTTCTTATTTTATTCTTTTTTTTATAGAGGATAATGGAATAAAAACACAATGACTCATGCGCTTTTTTTACATCCAGCCCCGTGTGCATGCAGTTTTGTAAATTTTGTCATCTGTTCCCACCGGCACACAAAGGTCTACTCTTCTGAAAAGTGGAACAGGTGTATTATATTATAATCAATGTCAGCATTATTATTAGCAGTAGTAGTATAGTAGCAGTAGTAGTAGTAGTAGAAGCAGAAGTAGTAGTAATAGTAGTAGTAGTACTTTCAAGTAGTAGTAGTAGTAGTAGTAGTTAGTAGTAGTAGTAGTAGTAGTAGTAGTAGTAGTAGTAGTAGTAGTAGTAGTAGTAGTAGTAGTAGTAGTAGTAGTGTAGAAGTAGTAGTAGTAGTAGAATAATTACATCAACACTACTACTACTACTACTACTACTACTACTACTACTACTACTACTACTACCACTACTACTACTACAACTACTACTGTTACTACTACTAGTAGCATGTATACTAGTGGTATGCAACAGCATAGTAACACTAATAGTAATTGATACTAATAGTAATACAGTAATAGTACTAGTAATACTGCGACTATTACTGTTATCATTATCATCATAAAAATCATAATCATCATTATCATTATTACCATTTTAAAAAATTGTTTATCATCATTGTCACCATCATCAACATCATTATCATTATTATCAATAACCTTGTTGATACTATCAATTATCATAATTTTTTTTATCATCATTATTATCATTAGTCAATATTAGCAACATCAATATTTATGACTACATTTGTATTACGAGAGAAAAACTTTGTTTTACTGTGTTTTCACTAGACACATGACTAGTATTATATAACATACAATCACCAACAGCTGTTTCACCTCACCTCCGTAACAGTGGTATCCATTTTCTGCATCCTACACTCACTTGGGTGCTATGCTACACACTGTTTTGCACAAATTCACTGTTACTGTTAGATGGAGTATGTATATGTCTTCTTTGTCACTTATACTCCGTGCAGTTTATAGTGAGTGATAAATTTATTATAATTCTTCCTTTATAAATTTATTATAATTCTTCCTTTATAAATTTATTATAATTCTTCCTTTCCTCTAGGCTAATTGGTTTAAAAGGAAAACCCCACCTGAGCAAGTTAAAAGACTATCATTACAGTACACTATCTGATCTATGATACTGATAGTAATTATTATGCTCTGTAAGAGTATAGAATTTTTTAAAGCATGTATGTATACACGATAAATTAAATGTATGTATAAAAATCTCAGTATCTGTTTGCACAGAAACTATGCCAACAGGTAAAAGCTATCAAAATTAAATGTACATATAAAAATCTCCGTATCCATTTGCACAGAAACTATGCCAACAGGTAAAAACCACTCTATCAAACTTGACTACAGGTACCAGACTTATTCAAAATGTTTTCAAAGTTTCAAGAAACTACAGACTATAAGTATAACTGCAGACAATTGTGACAACTCACAGTGTGTGCCACTGTCTGGATTCATTTATATTATAATTAGCAGCAGCAGCAGTAGCAGTAGTAGTAGAAGTAGTTGAAGTAATTGAAGTAGTAGCAGTAGTAGTGGTAGTAGTGGTAGTAGTGGTTGTGGTGGTGGTGGTGGTGGTGGTGGTGGTGGTGGTGGTGGTGGTGGTGGTGGTGGTGGTGGTAGCAGCAGCAGCAGCAGCAGCAGCAGCAGCAGCAGCAGCAGCAGCAGCAGCAGCAGCAGCAGTAGTAGTAACAGCAGCAGCAGCAGCAGCAGCATAATAATAATATTTAGTAATTATCAATACTAATGCAGTAATAGTAGTAGTAGTAGTAATACTGCTGCTATTATTGTTGTTGTTATCATTATCAACATTAAAATCATAATCATCATTATCATCATTTTTTATCATCATTGTCATCATCATCAACATCATTATCATTATTATCAATACCCTTGTTGATACTATCAATTATCATAATTTTTTTTATCATCATTATTATCATTAGTCAATATTAGCAACATCAATATTTATGACTACATTTGTATTACAAGAGAAAAACTTTGTTTTACTGTGTTTTCAC
>CM060342.1:6593387-6595887 GCA_030674155.1 Stramonita haemastoma | reverse complement strand
AACTAGTGATATAGTCAATTATCCCACTCGTTACAGCTAGTGATATAGTCAATTATCCAACTCGTTACAACTAGTGATATAGTCAATTATCCCACTTTTTATAGCTGCTAGTGATATAGTCAATTATTCCATTTTTTATAGCTGATGCTAGTGATATAGTCAATTATCCCACTCTTTACAGCTGCTAGTGATATAGTCAATTATCCCACTCTTTACAGCTGATGCTAGTGATATAGTCAGTTATCCCATTCTTTACAGCTGCTTTTGACATAGTCAATTATCCCACTCTTTACAGCTGCTTTTGATATAGTCAATTATCCCACTCTTTACAGCTGATGCTAGTGATATAGTCAATTATCCCACTCTTTACAACACCTGCTATGTTATTTGGTCAATTATCCCAATTGTTACTACTAGTGATATAGCCAATTTTCCCAATCGTTACTACTGTTGATATAGTCAATTATCTAACTTTTTATAGCTGCTAGTAATATAGTCAATTATCCTACTCTTTACAGCTGATGATGCTAGTGATATAGCCAACTATCCCACTCTTTACATTGACTATCCCAACCCTTACAATAGTTTGATAGTGACAAAGCCAACTATCCCCCCCCCCTACCCCCACAACTGTTGCAAGAGATGTGGTGGGTGCGTCAACTCTTTGCATCATCATTCAATGTGGTATGCATCACAAGTCCTATGTTTTATAGAGCTGTACATGTTGACATTCAAAGATAACACAAACCCATCAACAACACTTGTTTTAAAAACATTATTACACATCTCAAATATCAGAAGACGAGGAAGACGTTAGAGAGAAAGATAACCCACCAACCCCACCCCCACCCCATGGCTACCCTTTTTTTCCCCTCACCTTATTACCCTATTTGGAAATGTGAAAGAACATAACAGGAAAGAAACACCCACACCCCTAATTCTTGTTGTTTCTACCAAACAAAGACCAAACCTACCCCCACTGAGCACTCCTTTGTTTTTTTTCTTCATAAATAAAAACGGTAAGTGATACAGTATTAAGGACAGATGAATTTTTAGGCTATATGCTGTATTTCCAGCAAAAAAAGGTGACCATTGAAAAGAATGAGGAAAAGATTGAATAAGGAACACTCTACATACAAGTGGAGCACCAGCGTAGTTCAGTGTGTACTTTACAAGACATTATTTGAAGAGATACAGAGAGGGAAAAAACATAGTTTGATATTATCAGTTTATATGATTGAAGAAACACACACACATACATACACACACGGACGCACGCATGCACATACACGTACACACGCACGCACGCACGCACGCGTGCACACACAACACACACACACACACACACACACACACACACACACACCACAACACACACACACACACACACTTCCCTCGAAGGTTCTTACACCTCCAGTTGTAATAATTATGTATAACTTTCAGCCAAAACAAGAACAAGAACAACAGCAACAACTTCAACAACAACAAGATTTTTATTAACTCAAAAACCTCCATCTCAAATTAATACCCATATTATTATTATTTTTTTTTTGTAATCAGCCATAGTATCAGATGACTGCAACCATTACTGTTGAGCCTATTAATTTTTGCCTACTTAAGCGCAGCTTCAGAAGTAAAAAGTATGAAGCTAAATACTTCAGAAACAGATAGACAGCACAAAAATCATATAGTAAATTATCCTTAGGGGCCGATTTTGGGCTGTCCCTAAAACCTAGCAGTATATATCCACCAAGCAGAAAACTATAAATCATCCCCAAACTGTAAAGGTAAGAAGGTAAAGGTGTCCCCATAACCTATGTGGTCGTAGGGGAGCAAGGCGTCAGAGACCTCAGCTTCTCTAGGGGCCAGCATATTGAGGGCGGCGTCCATCTCCTCTCCCTCGCTGCTTTACCTTCCCTGACCCTACAGAGGGCAGGTACCCACTTACAACAGGGTGAACTGGGGGAACTGTACAGAAGCCAAAGCGCGCAAACAAGTCACCCATCCACTTGATAGCCACGCTCAATGCTGGTTAACCTTAGCTTGGGGGTAAAGCGAGTGCTCTGACCACTGATTGACATACTAGGTGAATTCTTGTTTAAAAAAAGCAAGAAAAAAAGAGAGAAAAAGGGAAAAAAAAACCCTAGGGCCTATCCCAAAATTATTGGGGATCATGTTATCTTTGTGGAGCTGTTACAGACTGTCACAGATTATCTCCCTTTGCGATTGGAAACTTTTTTTCCTTTAGGGTTTATCTCCCTTACATATTTATTGCCTTCTTCAGCTCTTCGCCCTTGGACAACGGTAACAAGATCTTCCTTGTGGACACACGGGAAGGCAAAATTCATAGTTATATTACTGAAAATTGATTTGGGTAGAGGAAAAGTTTCCCCGTAAAATTGTTCTGTTATAGTTTACAGCGCGCACGACGCTCGAACTCCGCCGCAACACGCACGCACGCACACACGCACGCACGGCACGCCCCCGCACGCACGCACGC
>CM060342.1:6572579-6582579 GCA_030674155.1 Stramonita haemastoma | reverse complement strand
TCTTTCTAGCTGTTATCATCATAACTCATCAGGGGATTGCGGTTTTTTTCGTTGACAAAGTGCCAGTGGCATTCTCATTCTGACGTCTGAGAGCTGTAATGAGAGCAGACAGTGAATGCTAATGTTGTACGAAGCAAACAGATGTTCACGACTAGCTTTCCAAAATGTCATATGTATAGGAAACCACGAAAACACCTGCATATATATATATATATATATATATTATATATATATATATATATATTATATATATATATATATATATATATATATATATAATATATAACACACATACATACACACACATATGCAGGTGTTTTTCGTGGTTTCGTGTTGATTTGGTTGGTTGTCTGGTTGGTTGGTTGGATGGATGGTTTGGTCGGTTGGTGGGCTGGTTGGTTGGTTGGTTGTGTGAGTTGGTTGGTTGGTTGGTGGGTTGGTGGTTGGGTTTGGGTTTGGGTTGGATTGGTTGATTGGTGTTGGTTGGTGTTGGTGTGGGTTGGTTGGTTGGTTTGGTTGGTTGGTTGGTTGGTTGGTTGGTTGGTTGGTTGGATGGTTGGTTGGTTGGTTGGTTGGTTGGTTGGTTGGTTTCCTGTTTACGTTCATTTTGAAGGTCAGGATATTTTGACACATAATGAGGCAGAATGGAGCGGGTGGGTTGTTTGCTCTTTCTGTCTGTCTGCCTCTCTGTCTCTCTGGGTTCGAATCTCCTTTAAAAGGATTTTTCCTCTGGAGTTAACTTCAGTGCTGACGATCCCCTCAAAAAAGTGCTTTAGGTGTGACTATAAACGAGGCCCCGTGTGCGAACGCACGCAGAACACCTTGCGCACACGTTAGAATCCATTCTGCTTTTTGGAAGAGTAGGTCATTGTGCGCCGGTGGAAATGGAAGACAAAATGGTCAAACTGCATTCACACAAGGACTGGATTTTAAAAATAATAAATAAATAAAATAAAAAGCACATGAGTACTTATTCCATCATCCTCTAAAAAAAAAAAAAAAAGAAAAAAAAAAAGAAAGAAAAGAAATTAAACAGAGGGACTGTCAGATAGATAGACACAGACACAGACAGATAAGAAAACAGGCAGGCAGACAGACAGACAGACAGACAGACAGACAGACAGACAGACACACCCACACCCACCACACACACCCTCCTACCCATCCATCCACCCACCCACCCACCCATTCATCCATCTATCCATCCATAGATAGACAGACAGAAATAGACAGACATACAGACAGACGGACAGGTAGATAGATAGATAGATAGATAGATAGATAGATAGATAGATAGATAGATAGATAGATAGATAGGCAGACAGACAGACAGACAGACGGACGGACGGACGGACGGACGGACGGACGGGCAGGCGGGCGGGCGGGCGGGGCGGGCGGGCGGGCGGGGGGCGGGCAGGCAGGCAGGCAGGCAGGCATCGCAGGAGGCAGGCATGGTACAAATACAACAAATACATACATACATACATACATACATAAAACATAATACAACACATAGGACACCAGACACCAGACACACATACCACACATACATACATACATACATAATACATACATACGGACAGACAGAGGACTTACGTACGTACGGAAGTACGTACAGCCAGCCAGCAGACAGACAGACAGACATACACACATACATGGATGCATGCATACATACATGATGCATAGGTACATAGACAGACAAAGATAGACAGACACATAGCTAGATAGCTAGATAGAGGGATAGAGGGATGACTAGATAGCTGAGGGACAGACAGACAGACGAGACGAAGGAGGACAGACAGGCAAAGGGAGACAGACAGGTAGATAGATAGATAGATAGATGGGTAGATGGATGGATGGATGGATAGATAATAGATCGATCGATCGATCGATATAGAAGGAAGAGATGGAGGGGTATTCCAAGGGAGGGTACTGCAACTACTGAGCTCTAAACAAGCATATTTGAATTGCTTCCCGTAGATAGATCACTCGAAGGAATGACCAGACTGACATTCACGAAACGAGCAAACGGGGGGGGGGGGGGGGGGGGGGGGGGGGGGGGGGGTTGAATGAATAAATAAATGAATAATCATTATTTTCCAAGGGTAACAGAGTAAGCATTCACATGCTTTTTTTCATCCGCCCTTGCCCTGGTTAGGGAATGCCCCCCCCCCCCCAAAAAAAAAAAAAAATATTAAAAAAATCGAAACGAACAAAAACTGTCACACAACTCCTCCGTACTTACTTCTGCATTATCATAGTGTCGCAGGTATTTTCGTTACACTCCAGTGTCACTGTCTGTGTATCTGTAACACACTGCGGCATACCAATGCCCACTGGCTGACTAGGAGACACAGGCAAGGAACACTGGCAATGGCGCACAGTAAACATGTCGGAGTCAGGCCCGCTTCGGAAATCTTTCATTCTTACGATCTGTCTTGTAACACAGGCTAGGCGAAGTTGGTATAGCCTAAACAGGTTTGAGGGAGATATTTCACGTGCTTGCTTTTCAAGATTTGTGCAGAACATTTCGGCCTGTCGTTTATCGCGGTTCTGTTGCGAAATGCATTTTTTTTTTTTTTATAGGTCGCATTACTACTGTGTGTCTCAGATGGCTGACTGGAATTTGTAGATCTAAATCTTAGACCAACGACAGTTTGACTGCCCCTACCATCAATTTTGTAGGAAGAGATGGTCATTTCCCTCAGCAGGCATTCAACATGCTTTTTAGCGTTGATGGAAGTCCCTTCACTGGTATTTTGAGCAAACTTTGATGAATAAATTGAGAAATTTGTTAAGGAACTCAAGATTGTTACGTCTGGCTGCCAGGCAAGGGAAGCTACTCGCGAGAACACTGAACACATTTTATTGCTTTTAAAGCTGTATAAAAGCTATCAAGCATGCATCGCGAAAGATCGAATCGACCACGACGCGGACTGTTTGACATGAAAACCATAACAGTTTTTTTATA
Source organism: Stramonita haemastoma (assembly GCA_030674155.1). Lineage (NCBI taxonomy): Eukaryota > Metazoa > Mollusca > Gastropoda > Neogastropoda > Muricidae > Stramonita > Stramonita haemastoma. Next base: position 6,579,608 of record CM060342.1, on the reverse strand, counting down.
TAATAATGTAATAATAATAATGATGATGATGATGATGATGATGATGATGATGATGATGAATAGATGATGATGATGATGATGATGATGATAATAATATATATATGATAATAATAATAATAATAATAATAATAATAATGATAATAATAATAATATAATACATGGAATTGTATAGCGCTATATCTTGTAAAAACAAATCAAAGCGCTTGCATTCGACCTATACAACACACAAGCAATCAATAACAATTTACAATATTGACAATATTTGTCAGTGACTGTCATTTGATATGTACACACATCAAGCAGCACTTTGGTCCACGGTACACGGCCGTCTCACCCCAGGTAGAAGCAGATGAGGTCACGGAACACCTGTAGTTTTCGCAGAGCACGTGCCTGTGTGTCGGGGTATGCAGTTCTGCCAGCACGTTTTCCCCTCCGTAGGTTGTCCAGTTTCGTCACCTCTTCGAGAGAGAGAGAGAGAGAGAGAGGGAGAGAGAGAGAGAGAGAGAGAGAGAAGGAGAGAGAGAGAGAGAGAGAGAGAGAGAGAGAGAGAGAGACAAGGCAAAAACTCTTTATCAGGATAATAGACTAGACACCAGACACACAGTACCAGCAAGTCAGGAACACCAGTCAGACAGTAAGAGAGAAACAGACAGACAACAGACAGGTAGACAACAGACAGAACAGAGGACAGACAGACAGAGGACAGACAGACAGACACGCAGACAAACAGACAGACATACAAACAGACAAACAGCCAGCTAGACAGACAGACAGACAGACAGACAAGAGCAGATCTAACGACCCCAGATAACGTCATTAACATAATTATCATGGCTGCTACACTGCCGGTTTTAATTCTGATTACAGCCACATGGCCCACACTTTTGCCATATTACCACATCAGCACTTCTTCCACATCAACACTTCTGCCACATTACCACATCAACACTTTACAGTTATCCCATTCATCTCTTTATCTAGGTCTATCTCTATCTTAATCTATCTAGGGGGGTTGGGATAGCCAAATGGTCAGAACATGCGCTCGCAATTTGACGACATGGGTTCGATTCCCGGTCGAGGGGATTTTCCCCCTGGAGTTAACATCAGTGCTGACTCCACTCTCCCCATAAGTCTTTCGGATGAGACTGTAAACCAAGGCCCGTGTGCGAGCGCACGCAGAACATTTTGCGCACACGTTAAAACCCGTTCCGCTTTTCGTAAGAGTAGGCCATTATGTGCCGGTGGAATCAGATGACAAGATTTACAAAACTGCATACACGCGGGGACTGGATGTAAAAAAGCACATGAGTGCTTATTCCGTTATCCTCGATATACAAGAATAAATAAATGAATAAATAATATCCCTTAGTTTGGCGACTGTGGGGGCACCCTCGAAGACTTGACAACCAGTTCCCTCCATTTCTCTCTCTGTTCTGCCTTTCTCCAAATTTTGCTGAGTTCTGATACGTATACTAATTATGAGGCACGCGCGCGCGCGTGCGTGTGTGTGTGGGTGTGTGTGTTTGTGTGTGTGTGTGTGTGTGTGTGTGTGTGTGTGTGTGTGTGTGTGTGTGTGTGTGTGTGTGTGTGTTGTGTGTGTGTGCGTTCGTGTGTGTTGTGTGCACGTGCGTGCGTGAAGTGTATGTGTGTGTGTGTGTGGTGCGGCGTGCGTGCGTGTGTGTGTGGTGTGTGTGTGTGTGTGTGTACGTGCGTGCGTGAATGTGTGTATGCTGTGTGTGTGCGCGCGTGTGTGCGCGTGCATGTGTGTGTGTGTATGTGTGTGTGTGTGATGTGTGTGTGTGTGTGCGTGCGTTGAGCGCGTAGTTATGCACACGTTTGTACATAGACAGACAGACAGACAGACAGACACACAGACACACAGACACACAGACAGTCAGTGTAGTGTAGTGTATGTAGTGTAGTGTAGTGTAGTGCAGTAGTGCAGTGCAGTGCAGTGCAGTGCAGTGCAGTGCAGTGCAGTGCAGTGCTTTAGGACACCACAAGGCGAGGAAAGGTAGACATATATAGTTAAAAGTTAACTTGTACCAGTTAGCGACATGAGAACCTGTTTAGGACACCACAAGGTGAGGAAAGGTAGGCATAGTATTAGTGTGAGATAGAAAGGTGTAGATGGCTAAAGATGATGACGATGATTGGTGATAATGACCCAATTACTGCCAGGGAACATCGCTAACTGGATAGGGGAGGGGGAGGAGGGGGGGGGATGGCTGGATGGGCAAGAGAAGGGGAAGCGAGAGGATGGGTCGGTGTTGGTGGTGGGGGTGGGTGAGAGAGGGGAAGGGGGGTCAAGTGTATGTCATATTAGTCTTGTTGTTTTCAATGCCGTAAGCTAAAGTGAAATTCTTTCAGATTGACGATCCCACCACCCCAACCCACCACCACATCACCATCACCATATCACACCATCACACCCACCATCATCATCACCATCACCACCACATCACCACTACCACCATCATCACCACCTCACCACCACACTACCATCATCATCACCACATATCACCAACCACCCACCATCATCACCACCATCACCCACACCAACACCACCACCATCACCACCCACCATCATCACCACCATCACACCACCAACACACCACCACCACCACCATCACCACACACCACCATCATCACACCACCACACCACCACCACCGCCACCACCATCACCACTACCATCATATCACCACCACCACCACTACCACCACCACCATCACCACACACCACCACCACACACCACCATCACCACCACCACCATCACAACACAACCCCATACCATCACCATCCACCACTAACCATCATCACCACCACCACCACCACCACCATCACCACCACCACTACCATCATGATCACCACTACCATCATCACCACCACCACATCAACCAACTACCACCATCACCACCAACCACCACCACCACCATCATCGCCACTACCATCATCACCACCACCACCACCACCATCACCCCCAACACCACCACCGTCACCACCAGAACCATCACCGTCACCACCATCACCATCACCGTCACCATCACCCACCACCACCACCACCACCACCACCACCACCACCACTCTGTCACTTCTTCATAACCATTTCACATGTTTGAATTTTTTTTATTTTTTTTTAAACAAAAAAACTTTTGTAACCAACAAAAAACCGGGTAGCTTAGTGGTCAGGCCATGAGATTTATCCCTTAAAGGTTTTCTGAGACCGAGGGTTTGAATCCCCCCCCCCCCTATCTACTAGACTGTGAGTGGTGGTCTGGGTGCTAGTCTTTCGGATGAGATGATAAATTGAGGTCCGGTATGTTATACATAATTATTTAGCGCGCGTAAAAGAACCCACGGCAATAAGGAAGTTTGTTGGTTGGTTCTTTTTTATTCTATTTTCCGTATAATAATGATAATGCTATTTGGAATTGCTATAGCTTGAATCTTGTAAAGCAAACAAATGAGAGAACTCGAAGACACACATAAGACACATCCGTTTTATAAGACACATTCGTGTTTTTTTAATTCTTTAAAAAGAAAGAAAAAGTGTTTGATTTCCTGATTTGTGAAAAACGCCACGACCCCCTCCTTATATATATATATATATATATATATATATATATATATATATATATATATATATATATATATATATATATATATATATATATATATATATATATATTATATATATACATATCTATACATATATATATCACAATAATTATTTCAAAATCTCTGTCGCCTCAAGGCTAGCTAACTGATTCACATTTCCTCGTTTCCGCCATCGCGACAGTAACATTTTTATGTCAGTGTTCGTGCTTGCGCATATGCCCTCCCCCTCCTCCCCCTTCTCTCTTCCTTTTTACCCCTTCCTCCTCCTTCGCATTCTTTGCATTCTTCATCGATTTCTTCTTCGCAATTCTTCTTCTTCATCTTCTTCTTCTTTGCAATCTACTTTGCATTCTTCTTCTCCTCCTCCTTCTTCTTCTTCTTGTCTTCTTGTTCATCTTCTTCTTCTTTGCAATCTACTTTGCATTCTTCTTCTCCTCCTCCTTCTTCTTCTTCTTGTCTTCTTGTTCATCTTCTTCTTCTTCTTCTTCTTCTTCTTCTTCTTCTTCTTCTTCTTCTCTTCTTCTTCTTCTTCTTCTTCTTCTTCTTCTTCTTCTTCTTCAGAATTCTTCTTCTCTCACAATTCTTCTTCCTCACAATTCTTCTTCCTCACAATTCTTCTTCCTCACAACTTCTTCTTCCTCACATTCTTCTTCCTCCAATTCTTCTTCTTCTTCTTCTTTCTTCTTCTTCTTCATCTTCTTCATCTTCTCTTCTTCTTCTCTCTTCTTCTTCTTCTTCTTCTTCTTCATCTTCTTCTTCTTCTTCTTCTTCTTCTTCATTCTTCTTTCTTCTTCTTCTTCTTCTTCTCTTCTCTCTCCTTCTTCTTCCTCTTCTTCTCTCTTCCCTTTCTCCTCCTCCTCTCTTCTTCACAATTCTTCTTCCTCCTCCTCCTCCTTCTTCTTCTCACATTCTTCTTCTTCCTCTTCTTTTCCATCACTCTCTCATCTCTCTTCATCATCTCATCTCTCTTCTCTCATCTCTTCTTCTTCTCTCTCTCTTCTTCTTCATCATCATCTCTCTCTCATTCTCTCATCTCCATTCTTGCTTCTTCTTCTTCTTCATTCTTTCTTCTCTCATTCTTCTTCTTCATTCTTCTTCTCTCGCATCTCCATCTCTTCTTCTGATCTCTCTCTTCCATCTCTTCTTCGCAATTCTTCTTCTTGGCATTCTCTCTTCGATCATTCTTCTTCTTCCTTCTATTTTCTTTCTTCTTCTTCTTCTTCTTCTTCTTCTTTCTTCTTCTTTTCCTCCTCCTCTCCCTCCTCTCTTCTTGCAATTCTCTTCTGTTCTTCTTCGCAGTTCTTCTCTTCCTAATTCTTCTCTTCTTTGATTTCTTCTTCTTCTTGAATTCTTCTTCTCTGAATTCCTCTTTCTCTTCGCATTCTTCTAATTCTTCTTCTTCGCAATTCTCCTCTTCTTTCTCTCTGCAATTCTTCTTCTCTTCGAATTCTTCTTCTCTCCTTCTTCTTCTTCTTCTTCTTCTTTCTTCTTCTTCTTCTTCTTCTTCTTCTTTTCTTCTTCTTCTTCTTCTTCTTCTCCTCCTCCTCCTTCTTCTTTTTCCTCTTCTTCTTCGCATTTTTCTTCTTCTTCGCAATTCTTCGCATTCTTCCTCCTCCTCTTCCTCCTTGTCCTCACCCCCCCCCCCCCCCCCACCCCCCACCCCCAATCCTCCTTATCCCTTGGGACACAAATTTTGGAGGTCAAGTACATGTTGATGTCTTCGAGTCACGGAGTTGAGGACAGTGATGGATGGAGGACATACTGAGCTGATCCATGTCACCCTCGTGACCAATTTCAACACTCTGACTTCCGAACAACACTGACCACAGGCTATTGACCAAGCCAAACAACCCCACTCCTCCTTCCTCTTCTCCTCCTCCTCCTCCTCCTCCTCCTCCAATCTCTCCTTCCCTCTTTCGTTATCATTTTTTTCGCTCGCACATAGCATGTGGATTAGTCTGTCTATCTTCGTTAATTAAGCTGGTCAGAGCTCAACTTTGTCAAGAAAATCCTTTTTTTTGTGGGACTTTGCTCACTTGGAAAGATTTTGAAAATCTTTGGGTTAGGTAGATTGCATTTTTTGGTCTGTAATCTTCTCGGAGAAACTAACTTCTGCGAATGTTGAAAGCTTTTGTTGAATTTACATATATTTGCACAAAGATCTTTTAAGGACAGGCTTAACTTCTTATAAACTTTAATCTGTAAAAGACAGAGATTTGCTCAAATTATTATTTTTTTTATAAGACAAGCTAACTTGTGAAACTCTCTAATCTGTAAAAGACAAGACATTTGCTCAAATTAATTTTACTTTTTCAGCACAAACTAACTTGTAAAACTCTCTAATCCTTACAAGTCGATCAAAAAAAAAAAAAAAAAAAAAAAAAAAAAAAAAAAAGGAAAAAAAAATATCAAAAAATATTTTCCACAAGCCAACAGAAAACTAAACTGAAAAGACCCCCCGCCAAGATGAAACTTTCCTTGTTCATCGCTCTGCTGAGTATTCTGACACCACAGAGCGTGCTGTGTCAGAACTTTGGCTTCAGACCTCCTCTCTTAGGGTCCGGATTTCCTGGGGTGCTGGGGCAGTTAAATACCAATCCTTATTCCCAGTTCGGGAACTACGGGAACTACGGGAACCAGCACCAGCATCAGCAGCAACAAGACGATGTGATGACTTGTGTCCACTCTAACCCTCAGGATCCCAGTTCTCTGATCAGGTGAGTGGTGATGATGATGTTGTTGATGTTGTTGGAGATGGTTGAAGTAGGGGGTAGGGGGGGGATGGGGGGGGGGGGGGGGGGGGGGCGAGAGAGGAGAGGGATGGGTTGTTGTTATTGAAGAACGATTTGTGTGTGTGGATGTTGTAGTGTGTTTAAGTGTTTTGTGTTTGTTTTTGCTTGTGACTTGTTTGTATTGAGTTGTTGTCTTGTATCGTTTTGTATCGCACCGCACCGCATGCTACCGCATTGAATAGTAGAGTAGAGTAGAGTAGAGTGGAGTAGAGTAGAGTGGTGTGAAATGGAGTAGAGTAGAGTAGAGAGCAGAGCAGAACATAAGAGCAGAGCAGAGTAGAGTAGAGTGGAGTAGAATGGAGTACAGTAGAGAGAAGAGCTAGAGTAGAGTAGAGCAGAGTAGAGTAGGTAGAGTAGAGTAGAGTAGGAGAGTAGAGTGGAGTGAGTCGGAGTCAGAGTGGAGTGGAGTGTAGAGTAGAGAATAGAGAAGAGTAGAGTAGAGTAGAGTAGAGTAGAGTAGAGCAGAGAAGAGCAGAGTAGAGTAGAGTAGAGTAGAGTAGAGTAGAGTAGAGTAGAGAGAGTAAAGAGTAGAGTAGAGTAGAGAGAAGAGAGAGAGCAATGAGCAGTAACAGAGCAGACTAGAGTAGAGTAGTAGAGCATAGAGAATAGAGCAGAGTA
>CM060342.1:6557579-6567579 GCA_030674155.1 Stramonita haemastoma | reverse complement strand
CCGGCTCCGGAGAGTGTTTAGGCGCCGTCCTTGAGTGCTGTTCCATCACACGAGACCAGCTTCCTGCCTCCAGGGTTTATCTCAACCCTACCCAGACCAACCTGGGTGTTGGGGTTGGCGTGGGTAACGCTCTACCTTTTCCAGGAGCGAACGTGGGTTTCGGGCGGCCGTTTGGAGGCGGGGTGACGAACAGTATTCCTTTCGCGATCAACACGGACGACTTTCTGGCGTTCACTGACCCCAACGCTGGCAGCAGCCCTGGCTGCCAATAGCGACACCACGGCTCGTGAGCAGTCGTCTGCGGAGTCTGAGGGTCCTGTGGATTCTTCTTCTTCCTCGTCTTCTTCTTCTTCGTCTGAGGAAGGTTTTTTTTGAGAGGTGGGGTTTTTTTTTGGGGGGTAGGGTAGGTTGGTTTCAGTGGTTGTGGGGAGTGAGTGTGTGTGTAGGTTTGGGTGGATTTTTTAGTGTTTTGGTGTAGGGGTTGGGTTGGGTTGTTGTGGGTTTTTTTTTTTTTAAGTGAAAGTGTAGAGAAATGAATGAGGGGAATTTATTGTGGATGTTAGGTTTTGAGGTCAACGTTGGGAGTTATTTTTGTCTGATATGAAGGTGAATAATAATAATAATAATAATGATTATAATAATGATAATGATAATAATGATAATAATAATGATGATGATGATGATGATGATGAATAATAATAATAATAATAATATAAATAATAATAATAATAATAATAATAATAATAATAATAATAATAATAATAAATGGAATTCATATAGTGCTGGATCTTGTAAAAAAACAACAACGATCAAAGCTCTTAGGCACTTAGACCCAAAGGTGCATAACATTATTGTCATTGATTTTAAAGTTGTCGGCCTTCGTTAAAAGAGTAAAGGTACTGGGTTTTACTTATAATTAATTTAAAGCATGCAGGTTTAAATTTCAAGTTTTTATCGTTTGAAATCTATTGTTTTTTCTTTCTGTTTACTTTCTTTTTTTTCAAGTTTCGCTATCGCAAGTTTGTTTTAGTCCTATTATATAAATCCAGACGTATTTTACAATAAATCGTTTCGTTTGTGATTGTTCATGGAATATAGTTCAGAAATCTTTCATTATTATTATTTATCTTGTACCACAAACAAATAACCGCTACATAATAATTGAGCTGATATCGGCTAGTGGCTAAGACAGTTCTTTCTGAGATCTTTGCACAAAACACTACTATTTTGGGGGAGGGGGGGGGGTAACATTGTGTTTTATTGATTTTGTGGTAGGGTTTTTGCTATTTTTCGTTAAAAAAAAGTTTTTCCATTGAGAAAAAAAACAACTGCTTCACTGCATGACAAAAATTTTCGGGTGTTATTTTATTTTGTTTGTATGGCTGATTGTTCGTCTGTCTGTTGTCTGTCTGTCTGGCTGGCTGTGTGTGTGTGTGTGTGTGTGTGTGTGTGTGTGTGTGTGTGTGTGTGTGTGTGTGTGTGTGTGTGTGTGTGTGTGTGTGTGTGTGTGTGTGTCTCTCTCTCTCTCTCTCTTCTCTCTCTCTCTCTCTCTCTCTTCTCTCTCTCTCTCTCTGCGTGCGTGCATGCGTGAGTGAGTGAGTGAGTGAGTGAGTGAGTGAGTGAGTGAGTGAGTCATATATATATATATATATATATATATATATATATATATATATATATATATAGCTAGCGTACTTGCACACACACACACACACACACACACACACACACACACACACACACACACACACACACACACACACACACACACACACACACACACACACACACACACACACTCACACAATCTTGCGCACACGTCAAAACCTGCTCCGCTTTTCGGAAGAGTAGGTTATTTCATGCCAGTACGTGGGAACCTATGATAAAATTTGCAAAACTGCATACACACAGGGACTGGATATAAAAAAACAACAACAAAAAACACATAAGTGCTTATTCCATTATCATCGAAACAAAAGGATCAAAAAAAAATAAATTATAATTACAAATGCTGGCTTTGATCTTACTCAAATTTATTTGTTTTTTTTTCCATCGTTTTTTCTTTGTGCATTTATTGTTCCATCTCGTTTCTGATGGTTAGATCTGTTTATTTTCCCCTGCATCCTCCATTCAACTTCCTCTCTCCCTCCGGCAAAAGCCTGCTTATGACACTTTTAAATCCAACCTCAAGACACACTTATTTCAAACCTAAGTTTTTCTCCTTCCGCTTCCATCTCTTACCTGTCCCTTGCCTTCAACATCCACCTGCCAAAGTGCTTAACGTTTGTAGGTGTGTGTGTGCGCGCGGGCGTGCTGCGTGCATGCGTGCGTGAGTGTGTGTGTGATATATTTGAATTTGTTAAAATTGTACATTGTTGTTGATTGTGTGTTGTGTAGGTCGAATGCAAGCGCTTTGATTTGTTTTTACAAGAGATAGCGCTATACGAATTTCATGTATTATTTATTATTATTATAACTGCCCAAACAAACACGCTGACATCGTCTTTTCCATTCTTTTCCCTTCCATTACCTGTCTAATGTCGCTTTTGAGTGGATTAGACGTCATAACGAAGACACACAAGCTGTTTTGATTATGTAATTATTATTAATCAAGCGACGCTGGGGACAGGATAGCCTAGTGGTCAGAACATTGCGCTCGCAATCTGACGACCCGGTTCGAATCCCATTCAGGAGATGTTTTCTCCCTGGAGTTAACATCAGTGCTGACTCCACTCTGCCCAAAAGTCCTTCAGAATGAGACAATAAACTGAGGCCCCGTGTGCGAACGCCCGCAGAACATCTTGCGCACACGTTAAAACCTGTTCGGTTTTCGAAAAAGTAGGCCATTGTGTGCCGGTGGGAGCGGATGGCAAAGTTTACAAAACCGCATACACAGGGGGACTGGATGTAAAGAAGCACACGAGTGCTTTTTCCATTATCCTGATAATCATCATCATCATCATCATCATCATCAGCATCATCAGCATCAGCATCATAATAATAATGATAATAATAATAATAATAATAATAATAATAATAATAATAATAATAATAATAATAATAATAATAATAATAATAACAATAATAATATTTATTATTAATAAATGAATGAAAAAATGAGTGTAACACATTCTTCCTTTGAAAAAGCGTTGCAACTTCGCTCATTGAAATTGTATACCGCTTTAAGTCACAGCATATTTGTCTCCGTCAAATTCGGGCTGCTCTCCTCAGGGACAGCGCGCATCGCCACAAGAGCAGCGCGACCCATTATTTTTCTCTTTTTATGTCTTTGTATTTGGTTTCCTATCAGAGATGCTTTATTCTACAGATTTTTTTCCCCGGGGCAACTCTCTTGTTGCTGTGGGTTCTTTTACGTGCACTAAATGAGTATTATACACGGGCACTCTGTTTACCATCTTATCTGAAATACTAGCACACAGACCATCACTCACGGTCTAATGGATGGGGAGAAAAGTTTCGGGCACAAACGGGATTCGAACCACAACGCAACGCATTTTTGCTTCGAATATGACAGACAACAATAGTTGCTGTCTGAGCGTTCTATTTTATTTACTTCATACCACTTTATGTCACAGCAGATTCCTCTGCCTGAAATTCGGGCTGCTGTCCCCGGGGAGAGCACGTCACCACAAGTGCAGCGCCACCCATTCATTTTTTTCTTTTTTTCCTGTCTGCAACTGTATTATTTTGTTTCCCGATCAGAGTGGCTTTTTTCTACATAATTTTGCCAGGTACAACCCTCTTGCCGTGGGTTCTTTGACATGCGCTAAATAATGATGTGAAACACACGGGCCCTCGGTTCATCGTCTCATCTGAAAGGCTAGCACCCATGCCAGCACTCATGATCGAATGGATGGGGGAAAGGTTTTGGGCCCAAACAGGATTTAAACAACGGCACACTCCGACCCGGACTTTTCGCTTTCTAGGCAGGCACGTTACCTCTAGACCACCGATCCACCGACAAAGAAGAAGAAGAAGAAGAAGAAGAAGAAGAAGAAGAAGAAGAAGAAGGAGGAGGAGGAGGAGGAGGAGGAGGAGGAGGAGGAGGAGGAGCAGCAGCAGCAGCAGCAGCAGCAGCAGCAGCAGCAACAGCAGCAGCAGCAGCAGAAAAAGAAGAAGAATTTTTTTTAATTTTATTTATTCTTTTTCTTCGAGGATAATGGGATAAGCACTCATGTGCTCTTATTTTACATCCAGTCCTGTATGCAGTTTTGTCAGTTTTGTCATCTGTTCCCACCGGCATACAATCGCCTACTCTTCCGAAAAGCGGAACAGGTTTTAACATGTGCGCAAGATTTTCTGCATGCGTTCACACACGGGACCTCGGTTTATAGTCTCAACCGAAGAACTTAGAGTTCGGGGGGGGGGGGGGGGGGGGAGTGGTGTCGGCACTGATGTTAATTTCAGAGGGAAAATCCTCTTGAACCAGATTCGAACCGGGTCAGTAGATCATGAAACCACCACTCTGGCCACTAGGCTATCCAGTGCCCATCCTGAGAAAAGAAGAAGAAGAAGAAGAAGAACAACAACAACAACAACAACAACAACAGCAACAACAACAGCAACAACAACAAAAGAAACTTTTCGTGTGGTAGTCCATCCTGTTCACACTAACAGGTCCAAACGCACAGTTTGGAATGGTCAGTCTGAACAACAAGGTCACAGTGTGCTACAGGCTTAAGGGTGGTCCCCTTTCCAAATTTCCATCCAATCCGTTTGCCAAAAACAAATTTAATTTCCCCAGGTCATTACCGCCCACAATGATTACTGTACATGTTCAAGTCCCGCCAATGCCGGAAGCTATACATGACACGGGCAGATCTTGGCGTCATCATGTAGGTCACGGTTGATTGGTCACCTACCATCAATCAAAAGTCCTTCCGGTGAGACTATAAACTGAGGTCCCCCTGTGTGCGAACGCACGCAGAACATCTTGGGCACACGTTAAAAACCTGTTCCCGCGCTTTTCATAAGAGTAGTAGATTGTGTGTCAGTGAGAACGGATGACAAAATTTGCAAAACTACACACACATGGGGGACTGAGTGTAAAAAAAAACACACTATGCATGGTTATTCCATTGTTTTCGATATAAAGGAATAAATAAATAGATGAATAAATAAATAGATAAATAAATAAATAGATAAATAAATAAATAGATAAATAAATAAATAAATAAATAAATAAACCTTTTATGGGAGTTCAGCCTTGTCCTGACTCTTTCCTTGGAAGTGTTCCCACCTAGGATGTCCCCTGTATGTTAAATCCTTGGAAGTCACCTTTTGTGTGTGGACTGTTCACCTTGAAAAGTTTGGAATGCTTAGGGGTGTCACATGGGCAGCTCTGCGAGCACACACACTCCATGTGATATAGGTGTGTGTGTGTGTGTGTGTGTGTGTGTGTGTGTGTGTGTGTGTGTGTGTGTGTGTGTGTGTGTGTGTGTGTGGCGCGCGCGCGCGCGCGCGCGCGTGTGTGTGTGTGTGTGTGTGTGTGTGTGTGTGTGTGTGTATAAACACACACGTGTGTGTGTGCCTCTGTGTGTTTGCATGCAGGCACAGGGTAATTTATCAGTCCCAGTAGCACGTGCGCTTGCCCACGCACGCGTGCGTGCACACAAACACACGCACATACACGCGCGCGCATACGGGCACACACACACACACACACACACTTTTTTGTGTTGATTTCGAAAACGCGTTTGATGTCATTAACCGCACTTGGTTATTGTGTAAATCATATTTGTCCAAGCAAACACCAGAAATAATTAAACTTCTAGAAAGTTTTTTTTTGTCAGATAGGAAGCAGCTAGTGGTAGTTAATGTCCAAATATCAGATTTAGTCACGTTTGACATGGCATACCACAAGGATCAATGTTAGGACCTCTATTGTTTTGATATAATGTAAACGACTTACCCTGCTTTGTAAATTGTCACTGTGAAATGTTTGCTGAGGACACATCTCTGTTCTGCAGTGACTCTGATCCCAACAGGCTAGCCAACGAACTAGTTACAGGATAACATTGACATATTAATTTCTTGAACACAGTTAAACCATATGTCTTTCAATGCACAAAAAAAGCAAAATGCACGTATGTTTCAGCTAGACAGAAAAGACAAAAAATGAAATCCAGTTTTAAACCCTTGTTTATTGAAAAAAAAAACAATTTAAGAAGTGGATTTTCACAAAATATTTGGTATCATTATTGACAAGAGCTTGACTTGAACGGATCACGTGATGTCTCTGGGAAAACGTCTCTCTAACAGGTTGCTTCAGCTATCTAAGATAAAAAAACTTTCTTGACAACCATTCCCGTAAACTCCTCTTTTGTGGCCTTGTTTTGCCTATCGTGGACTATGCATCAACACTATGGGACAAAATGCAGTGAAACAAATTTGAAATTTATCCACCGTTTATATAAAAGAGCACTAAAGCTGGTTTCGTTAAAATCAAGCTCCTTGACTGTTACTGATTACAAGCATATAAATATACTGATTTTCCCTGATAGACTTTTTTTCAACAAAGCTGTGCGCATGCACAATGTTATGTACGGAAATGCACCTCCAAAGATTTTTTTTTAAATTCAAAATAAATCAGCACAGGCATAATCATTTCCTAACGTTTCCAAGACCCAGAAATGATCTCTATAAGTCTTTTTTTTGTATTCAGGCGGTCATTTATGGAATTATCTCCCAATAGACCTGAAAAGTACCACAAGCAAACCCCAGTTTAAAAAAAAAAACACTTAAAAAACTGTCTCATGTGTTGGAAATCACTTGTGAATGTTACCTGTTCATCACCTATAATTTTGTGAAATTCATTCAGATTTTTTACTGTTTGATTTCAATGAAGTTTGTTGTAATAATATATGATATTGTGTAGCATGATGCACGCGTGCACAAGCCCATGTATGTCTGTATGCTTGTATGTATGTATAAATGTATGTGTGTGAATGTATATCTGTGTATGTTTGTATATGTGTGTGATGTGTGATGTGGTGTGTGTGTGTGTGTGTGCGTGTGTGTGTGTGTGTGTGTGTGTGTGTGTGTGTGTGTGTGTGTGTGTTGTGTGTGTGTGTGTGTGTGTGTGTGTGTGTGTGAAAAGCCCGGAAAAAAAAGATATTGTGATAAGAAATACAAAACAAAACAACAACCACAACATTAACAAGAAAAACAAATATAGCACAAAATAAAACTTCAAATCAAACAGTCGCAAATGGGAGAAAAAAAAACTGCACGAAAAGAAAACAAAAAACCGACACCTTGAAAATACATAAAACAGAGGGGACAAACAAAAAGTGCACAAACATAAAATCAACAGAGCTACAGACAGATAAAAAAAAAACACACACACAGACAGACAGACCCACGGACAGATATAAATAACAAGCAAACAAATCAGGAACGCACAAAGATGGATACAAATAAAATATTAAAGAAAAGGAAAATTTACAAAACATATCTCTCTCTCTCTCTCTCTCTCTCTCCTCTCTCTCTCTCTCTCTCTCTCCTCCAAACACACACACACACACACAACACAACACACACACACACACTACACACACACACACACACACACACACACACACACACACACACACACACACCAAATACACACAACATAGTTTTTAGCCATATCCAGTTTAATAAACCGTTTCTTTTCCAACTTCTTGAAAGAGAAAATTGCCTCACTAATGACCACACAGAAACAAGTAAACTTGCCGAAGCAAAACTAACAAGAAAAAAGCAAAACACCAACAACAACAATAAACTCAATCAACATAAAGAAACTTACCCTTCCTCCCCCCCCCCCCCCCCCAACCCCCCTTCCCAGAAAAAAACCCTTCAAACCAAACGAACCCAAGTACCTGAAACAAAGAAAACCCTCAACAAAGACAGCACAAAACCAGCCAACAAAAAAAACCCACAAAAAATCTAAAAACAAAAAATAGTTAAAACTAAAAAATATATGTACATTTCATCGCCTTTATACTTTTTTTTTTACCTAAAAAAAAATTCCCTGAGAAAGAAAGACGAAAAAAAAACAAGGCTCAGAAAAAGAAGAAAAAACGACAAACCAACATACACATAAATCCAAAAAGATTATTAACATGAAGTTTTATCTACTCAAAACCATCCTCCACTACCACATTAATTTTTTCTTTCTTTCTTTCCACCCAGAAGAATTTTTGAAGATGTCCAAGTCGGACTGGTCCTTGAAATAGCTGCTACAAACAAGCTGCTGCCTTTGTTGCTGCTTCTGCTGCTGCTGCTGCTGCTGCTGCTGTTTTTATTGCTGCCACTGCTGCCTTTGGTTTCTGTCACTGCTGTGCTGTATACCACATTCGCTCTGCTGATGTGTTGAAGAGAGAGAGGGGTGGGGGTGGGGGGCGGGTGTTTTTGTTTAGCGAGCCCACAAAACTAGATCACGACCCGAAGGAGACAAATTGCAGATCTTTTCAAGTTGCAAGCGTCTGATTGTATTGATGTGCTTTTGATGGTCAAGTTCAGAATTTTTATTTAGATATTTCAAAGAAAAAAAAAAAAAACCAACAACGATAACAACGTCTTTGAACTGAGAAACGATCCAAATATATCTCCTCTGTGTGTGTGTGTTTGCTAGAAATGGAGTAAGAGTGGAGGTAGGGGGTGGGGTGGGGGTGGGGGTGAGGGTTGGAGTGTGGGAGGAGGAGGAGGAGGAGGAGAAGGAGGAGGAGGAGGAGGAGGAAGAGGGAGATTTCTCTGCCATAAAGGACCAACAAACGAAGACCCACCCATAAACTTTGAACCAAAGAAAGAAATAAAAAGAAAGATTATTACAAAGTGAGACTTTTTACAAGAACGAAAAAAAAAAATTTGATACCCATACCCACTGATGTTATTCTTCTCGTTATTTGTAGGATTCTTTTCTTTCTCCATTTTGCTAGCTGTTGTTGCTGTTGTTGTTGTTGTTGTTGTTGTTGTTGTTGTTGTTGTTGTTGTTGTTGATGATGATGCTGCTGCTGCTGCTGCTGCTGCTGTTATTTACTCTCGTCAATGTTACTGTTGTTGTTGTTGTTGTTATCATCGATTTTAACATCAAAGAACGAGAGAGAGAGGAGGAGAGAGAGAGAGAGAGAGAGAGAGAGAGAGAGAGAGAGAAGAGAGAGAGAGAGAGAGAGAGAGGTGGGGGAGGGTGGGAGAGAGACAGAGACAGAGAGAGACAGACAGACACGAAAACAAAAAAAAACAAAAAACCGAAAAACAAACTTAAAACAAACCAGGCCCTAGGCTAGCCTAGACCTTTTCACAGATTCTAGATTTTTTTTTTTTTGGATCCGAAAGCGTGTGGAATGACGTCATTTCCTGTTGCGCGTGCCGGCTGCGCGTGTGACACGGTTTCTCGCCCTCGCTGATTGGTCAGAAAGGAGAGAGAACGTCACGGGTCCCGTGAAGCGAAGGTAGGTGGGAGAGGGGGGGGGGGGGGGTGTGGTTTAGAAAAGGCCACTGTCCCCAACACCCACGGCCACTGCAGTATTGCCACCTGTAGCCAAGGGCAATCCGCCTGCCGCTCCTATTCCTACTCCTACACCTGTCACAGAGACAATAGACAATGATGTCATTTCGTGACGATGACGTCATAGGATAGGACGAGTTGTTCAAGTTTGCTATACACATCCACATGCCCAAATGTGCAGCGTGCCACCCAAGCGCGCGCACACACACATACACACACACACACACACACACATACGCGCGCACATACACAAATGTGCGCACGTGTGCGTCACACTCACACATACACCTACGCATGCACGCGCACGCGCGCACTCACACACACACACACACACACACACACACACACACACACCACACACACACATACACATATATACACACACACACACACACACACACAGAATTCCGATGGGAACAGAGGAAAAACTGACAAAACTGCATACACACGAGGACTGGATGTAAACAAGAGCATAATCATGAGTGCTTA
>CM060342.1:6542579-6547579 GCA_030674155.1 Stramonita haemastoma | reverse complement strand
CATTTAAAATCAAAATCTTTAACACTATCCCTACGTTAAGGGAGAGAAGCCATCTTTCCCTGTACACGTGCATTGTGTTCATTTGTATACTTCTGTTACCCTGTAGTGGGTGCTACGAAGGGATGGTAGGGAAAGGGTTAAAGCTTTGAATGACTGTTTTTTTTTAACTGCTATTTTTAAACGGCTTTTAATGGAATTCCAAACATAGTAACATTCTCCAACATGAGTAGGCTAGTTTGTTTATCTTCCATAAAAAGTTTTTTAAAAAGTTAAAGTCTGTCCCGAGCCTAAGGCTCATCAGGCCAGTGCTTATCCCGGTTTCTGTGGGTTTCTGTGGCGTTAAGCGACTGAGAGTCATAGACTCCCCCCTGGATAGGACGCCAATCTATCACAGGGTTAACCCCCAACACAAGGTTGGTACCCCTTTTATACCTGGGTGGGGTGAGAAAATAGCCGTAAAGTGCCTTTTAAAAGGGCACAACGCCCTAGCCGAAAGCTGGGATCGAACCCGCAACCTTTAGATTACGAGTCCACGCCCTAACACTAGACTACAGCGGCGGCGTTTATCTCCCATGCAGTGTATATTTTATCAGCAACTTAAGTCCCCTGTGTATCAAGAAACATGTTTCTATCCCGCAAAAAAGACGTTCAAGCGTATCTTATCAACTCCACTCAAGAAACGGTGATTCTGATTCTGAAATAAAGAGATGAAAAGGGTGGAGTTTTTTTTATTTCTAAAGTGAACAACAACTGTCTATGCCTGTAGCGCCATCATGATCACACAATCTTACAGGCCAAGCTGAACTCTCGCGCCTATAAGGAACACATGATAAAAATTCATGTTTTCTTTTTCCAAAGAAAGCAGTTCTTAAAGTTAGTTTCAGTTCCTTCCCTCCCCCACCCCCCTCCTCCCCATAAAACAAAGTCAAAGGGTGACAACTTTAGTCTGCATCTGTAGTGTCCTCATGTTCACACAGTCCTTCAAGACCAAACTAACTCTCCCGCCATAAAAGAACAGATAAAATAAAACAAGCATCGTGTTTATTTTATCTGAAGAAAGCAGTTTTTTAAAGTTAGTATTCAATTCCCTCCTCACCCTCCCAAAATATCATAGTGGACAACTCTGTCTGCATTTGTAGTGTCATCATGTTCACACAGTCTAAACACACCAAGGTGACTCCCGCCAAATAAGGAACAAATAAAAGAAAACAATTAGTATGTTTTCTTTACCAAAGAAAGCTCCTGTAAGTCCTCCCCCCCCCAAAAAAAAAAAAAAAAAAAAAAAAAAACATGCGTGGACAACTCTGTCTGTACCTGGAGTGCCATCATGTCCAAAAGGTAAAGGTGTCCTATAACCTTTGTGGTCGTATGGGGAATGAGGCATCAGTGACCTCAGTTTTTCCAGAGGCCAGCATATTGAGGGCGGCGCCCATCTCCTCTCCCTCGCTGCTTTACCTTCCCTGACCTTAAAGAGGGCAGGTACCCATTTACACAATCTTAAAAGACCAAACAGACTCTCGCGCGCGTATAAAGAATTTTTTTTAATCAAGTTTTCTCAGTACAAAAAAATGCACAAAAACCCAAACAGATTTTTAAAGTTTATTATTAGTTTCCCTCAAAGAAATCATGCATTCTAGAATCTAAGTATAATATATTTTGTATGAAAGATTTCCATCTGGTAGTGATTTTTTCTTTTCCTTCTTTTTGGGTGGTTGAATCTTTGATAATTTACAAAAAAATCATTTTCCGATGCCAATGAAGTTATAACTGGTTCTCTGCACTTGGTTTTCTCCACGATATTTTCTCTCAATCATATATATATATATATATTAGCACCATCAGTCTCGGAAGACTATGTAGTTGCGCTCCACTCTTTTATAGCGCAAAGCTGGGTAAGTAAGTATGGAGGCAAACTGTTTATATATATATATACAAATATATATATATATTATACACACAAAAATATATATACAAACATATTATATACAAAAAAATATATATATATACAAATATATATACATACAAACAAGTCATATCTACACAAAACTATTTCTCAAGCTGCCATGCCATAAAGGACCTAACTTACCAGTCTCTCTCTCTCTGTACCTGGAAACCCATCTTGTTCAGCCGATTGCCAGTTACAGCAGCAGCAGACTGATACTGAAGACGCGGAGGTGTGTGTAGATGACAAAAAGGCTCTCTGCCGGTCTGCTTCCCCTCTCTCGGTTTATTAACGCCCCTTCCTCACCTCTCTGGGCGTTAAAAGGACAGACACAGTCCTGGGTGACGTTTATAAATACTGCCCTCCCATTGGCTGGTTTCCAGCAACCTCGTTCCAGTACCTCCCTCTCCCCCTTCCCTCCTCCCTCCTCCCTCTCTCCTCTCCTCCCCTAAGTTGCAAGAACCTTTTCAAGGAGTGAATGACAAGTTACTTCATCGGTTTCGTGAAAATTGGATTTGGTGAGAGACGGGTTTTTTTTAATTTTTAAAGTGACGTAGCTCTCTGCTGGTGGTTTAGTGTCCATCAGTCACGTGCTGTTCTCTTGCATTTGATCTTCCCATGACCTGCATAATCCGTCTTCGAACTGGACATTTGGGGGCAGACGACAAGTTTGGAGATGTCTTCTGGCCTCAGGGAGAGAGGGGGGTCCTTATCGTGTTTCTTCAAACTGACCAGCAGTCATAGCTTTCTGTTAATGTTCCCCTCCTTTTAGTGTAACTGTTCGTGTTAGGGGAGACAGACTAGGAAGGAGGTTATGATTGATGGGTCACGTAAAACTTCATTCAGTGACCACTGACAGGGAAGGTCGGAGGTTCCGTAGTGACCACTGGGGAGAGAGAGAGAGAGAGAGAGAGAGAGAGAGAGAGAGAGAGAGAGAGAGAGAGAGAGAGAGAGAGAGAGAGGAGAGAGAGAGAGCCTGTGGCGATTCGTGAGGTACGGGTCAGCGGCGGATGTCCAGTTTTCAGCTCGTTAAAATTGGGGGGTGACAATTATTATTGATGTGAAGTCCGAATTCGGAAGCAGGTTTCGATGTCATCTACTAAATGACCTCCCCCTTCCTTTCTTCCTGTTTATGTTCTCTGTGTGTCTGTGTGTCTGTGTGTGTGTCTGTGTGTCTGTGTGTCTGTGTGTGTGTCTGTGTGTCTGTCTGTCTGCGTGTCTGTGTGTCTGTGTGTGTGTCTGTCTGTCTGTCTGTCTGTCTGTAGTCTGTAGAGTATAATGTATGCATTATACGATATTAATTTTGTGAAGAAAAAGAATTGCGAAGAATTGAGAAGAAGAAAAAGGAGGAGAAGAAGAACAAGAACAAGAACACGAAGAACAAGAAGAAGACTTGCGACGAATTGTGAATTGAGAAGAAGAATCTCAAATGAGATTTTGATTTTTAAAACGTTACACTAGGGGGGACGGATAGCCTAGTGGTCAGAACATTGCGCTCGCAATTTGAAGACCCGGGTTCGAGTCCGGTCGAGGAGATTTTTCTCCTGGAGTTAACATCAGTGCAGACTTCACTCTCCCCAAAAAGTCCTTCGGATGAGACTTTAAACCGAGGCCCCGCGTGCGAACGCACGCAAAACATCTTGCGCACACGTTAAATCCTGTTCCGCTTTTCGTAAGAGTAGGCCATCGTGTGCCGGTGGGAACAGATGACATTTACAAAACTGCATACACACGGGGACTGGATGTGAAAAAGCACAAGAGTGCTTATCCCATTATCCTCGATATAAAAGAATAAATCAATCTAATCAAATTCTTCTCTCTCTCTCTCTCTCTCTCTCTCTCTCTCTCTCTCTCTCTCTCTCTCTCTCTCTCTTCTTCTTCTTCTTCTTCTTCTTCTTCTTCTTCTTCTTCTTTTCTTTTTTCTTAATTCTTCTTCTTCAAAATTCATCAAAATTCTTCGCAATTCTTCTTCTTGTTCTTGGCTTCTTGTTCTTAATCATCATCATCATCTTCTTCTTCTTTGCAATCTTCGTCTTTTGCATACTTCTTCTATGCATTCTTCGAAATTCTTCTTTGCATTCTTCTTCACAATTCTTCTTTGCATTCTTCACAATTCTTCTTTGCACTCTTCTTCTTTGCAATTCTTCTTCTTCGCAATTCTTCTTCGCAATTCTTCTTCTTCACAAAATTAATAAGATAGTACAATGGATTATAATGCTTGAATGCATTATTGTTTGCAATTGTATGGCGCGCACGTGTGTGTGTGCATGCGTGTATGCGCGCACGGTCGTGCGTGCATGCGTGTGTGTACGAGCGTGCGTGAGTGCGTGCGTGCATGTGTGTGCGCGTGCGCGCATACGCGTGCGTGCGTGTGTGCATGTGTGTGTGTGTGTGTGGAGAGAGAGAGAGAGAGAGAGAGAGGAGAGAGAGAGAGAGAGAGAGAGAGAGAGAGAGAGAGGGAGGGGGGAGGGGGGAGGGGGAAGGGGTGTATGGAGAGAGTGTGAGTATGATGGTCGTGTAAGTGGTTTTTGAAGTGGCTGGGGAAGTGTAGTGTGCATGTGCTCTGTGTGTGTGTGTGTGTGTGTGTGTGTGTGTGTGTGTGTGTGTGTGTGTGTGTGTGGTGTTGTGTGTGTGTGCGCGTGCATTGTATGTGTGCGCATTTACGTGCCTGAATTTGAATGAATTGTGCATTTACGTGCATGAGAGTGCGTATGCTTGGAGGATAAATGCATGCATGCAGGCTTTAAGTATATGCGGGTGGATGGGTGTGTTTGTATGAATTTGAAGTTTTTTTTTTTTTTTTATAAGTGGACAATAGAGGCTGTATCTTTGTTTCTTCCTCTTTGAAACTCTTTTCCTCTGCAACTCTTCTTCTTCCTCCTCCTCCATCATCTTCTCCTCCTCCTCCCTTCTCAATATCCCCTTCCCCTTTCTTCTCTGCCCCTGCTTCCTCTCTCAATATAAACAGGTAAAAGTAAAGGTGTCCCATAACCGTGTGGTCGTAGGAAAGCGAGGCGTCAGAGACCTCAGCTTCTCTAGGGGTCCAGCATATTGAGGG
>CM060342.1:6532579-6537579 GCA_030674155.1 Stramonita haemastoma | reverse complement strand
CAAACAAAATACAAAATATATAAATGGATGTGAATAAATGAATAAAGTTGATTTGAAAGTGATAATTAGGGTATAAATTATATAAAAGCGCTATGAGTTGTCCTTGCAAGATATGGCGTTAAAAGTTTCCATTTGTTGTTGTTGTTTTTGTTAGTAGTAGTAGAAGTAGTAGAAGTAGTAGTAGTAGTAGTAGTAGTAGTAGTGGTAGTAGCAGCAGCAGCAGCAGCAGCAGCAGCAGCAGCAGCAGCAGCAGTAGTAGTAGTAGTAGTAGTAGTAGTAGTAGTAGTAGTAGTAGTAGTAGTATCATTGTTGTTGTTGTTGTTGTTGTTGTTGTTGTTGTTGTTGTTGTTGTTAGTAGTAGTAGTAGTAGTAGTAGTAGTAGTAGTAGTAGTAGTAGTAGTAGTAGTAGTAGTAGTAGTAGTAGTAGTAGTAGTAGTAGTAGTAGTAGTAGTAGTAGTAGTAGTAGTAGTAGTAGTAACAATAATAATAATAATAATAATAATAATGATAATAATAATACATGGAATTTATATAGCGCTATATCTTGTAAAAACATATCAAAGCGCTTGGTACCATTGTTATTGTTGTTGTTGTTTGTTGTTGTTGTTGTTGTTAGAAGTAGTAGTAGTAGTAGTAGTAGTAGTAGTAGTAGTAGTAGTAGTAGTAGTAGTAGTAGTAGTAGTATATCATTCTTATTTATTTCATTATTATTTATATTAATAGAGTAGAATACACCCAACCAAACGTGGTTACTTTCCTGAGAGAATGAAGACTCCGATATAAACGTGAGAAAAATATTGGTATCCAGTTGAAATGAACGTAATTGAATTTGATGACCAATGTTGTTTTAAAAGAAGAGAGAGAGAGAGAGAGAGAGAGAGAGAGAGAGAGAGAGAGAGAGAGAGAGAGAGAGAGAGAGAGAGAGAGAGAGAGAGAGAGAGAGAGAGAGAGAGAGAGCGCTAAAAGTTGAACAACAGTAATTGTTTTGAGAGTAACTGCTATGGTTTGTAAGAGTTTATACATCAGATTGTCGTTCAGCTTAAAAAATTAGATATAGAGGATGCTTATTTACTGTTATACTTAGTTTTCTTTGCTTGTCTGACAATATTTTTATATTTATTTACATCAAGTAAGAATAATAATTATGCATCTGCAAGATACACAGTTTTATGAAAATCCACATAATATGTATAACAATTAGTATCTTAAAATTTTGCAAAATATTCAAACATGTCACACCTTTTTCTTCCACCAGAGTCTTCCAACATTTTAGTTCATGAGTGTCTGTCTGGTAAATGGTACGGGCATGTCACAAGATCAAAAAGGACTTGCAAAAACAATACTGCAAGGCACTGTCCAAGGAGGAAGAAGAAAAAGAGGCAGACCAAGGAAGAGATGGGAGGAGGACAACATCAGCGAATGGACGGACAGGCCTAGAACTCAACAAAACCCTGAGAAAGGCAGAACAGAGATAAGAATGGAAGGAACTGGTTAACAAGTCTTCAGGGGGCCCCCACAGGTCGCCAGACTAAGGGAGATAGATAGAGATAGGATAGATAGATAGTCTGTACATGAGCTAAAAGGGGACACATTTCAATCTTTTCAGTATCACCTTAGCCAGAAATTCGAAAGAATACCAAAGGAAAAACTAAATCCCTCCCACACTGATTCAGTGATGCATGGATACACGTCATATCAAAATCTAAACATATGCGTACACGTTTAAAATTTGTTCCGCTTTTGGTAAGAGTGGGCCATTGTGTGCCGGGTGGGAACAGATGACAAGATTGACAAAAACTACATACACGCAGGGACTAGAAGTAAAAAATTTTTAATTAACAACAAAAAAAAGCACATGAGTGCTTACTCCATTATCCTCGATATAAAAGAATAAATGAGTAAATAACTAAAAATTGAATAATAAGTAAAATAAACATCAAAACCATACCATTTTGAATGAACACAATGTCGTAGAAAGCGCATACGGTCTTTAAAAACAAAACAAGAACAAACAAAACCCTAACCAAACAACTAGCCTTCACCACATTCGTTTACAGCTCATAACGGAAGCGGTAGTCACATGACTTCAGTTGTGTCATGGCGGCGTCCAGTCGTTCACTCTGAGCCACTGTCAGATAATTCTTCCAGTCCCCAACTTCTGAAATCAAAGACACACAAAAACACAACACACACACAACACACACCAACACACACACACACAACCACACAAACACAATACACCACAAACACAAAAAACACACACACACACAACAACACACACACACACACACACACACACACACACACACACACACAAACACAACACAACACACACAACAACACACCCACCCCACACACACAACACACACACACAACACACACACCCATGCCAAGAATCAGATATTAATTAGCTACGCGGACAAAGAGAGACAAAGAGACAGACGACAGCTCGGACGGATAGACAGACAAATGAGCAGACAAGAAGGGACACAGACAGACAAGACGTTGAAAGAACGATGCGTGATGCTACAAACCTCAACTCAGTACTCAGCTCAACTCAACTCAACTCAACTCAATCAACTCAACTCAACTCAATTCAATCCTCCAACACTCAACTGTCTCCATCGTTAGTACAGTAGTAGTAGTAGTAGTAGTAGTAGTAGAGAGGAGTGAGGAGGAGCAGCAGAGCAGGAGGAGCAGCAGCAGCAGCAGCAGCAGCAGCAGTAGTAGTCAGTAGTAGAGTAGTAGTAGTAGTAGTAGCAGCAGCAGCAGCAGTAGTAGTAGTAGTAGTAGTAGAAGTAGTAGTAGTAGTAGTAGTAGTAGGTAGAGAGGAGGAAGTGAGAAGTAGAGCTAGCAGCTAGCAGCAGCTAGCAGCAGTAGTAGTAGTATAGTAGTAGTAGTAGTAGTAGTACTAGTAGTGGTAGTATTAGAGGAGCGAGTAGTGAGTAGTAGAGCAGCAGCAGCAGAGCAGCAGAGCAGCAGTAGTAGTAGTAGTAGAGTAGTAGTAGTAGTAGTAGTAGTAGAGCAGCAGTAGTAGTAGTAGAGTCAGTAGAGTAGTAGTAGTAGTAGTAGATAGTCAGTCGAGTATGGAGTATAGCGCCAGTCAGCAGCGCAAGCCTGGGTAAGTAGTAGTATGGAGGCAAGCAGTATACAGTAGTAGTAGTAGTAGTAGTAGTAGTAGTAGTAGTAGCAGCAGCAGCAGCAGCAGCAGCAGCAGCAGCAGCAGCAGCAGCAGCAGCAGCAGCATCAGCAGCAGCAGTAGTAGTAGTAGTAGTAGTAGTAGTAGTAGTAGTAGTAGTAGGCACTCATCAGTCTCGGAAGACTATGGAGTTGCGCTCTAGTCTTTAGAGCGCAAAGCCTGGGTAAGTAAGTATGGAGGGCAAGCTGTTACCCATGCAGCAGACCCCCCCCCCCCCCCTCTCCACGCCACTGGAATGATCCATTGGAAAAGCAATGACCGATACGAATGGTTCCAGTACCGTTGCAGGAGCCACCGGAACATTGCCATATACAGCCCCGAGCCGCCCTGGGACTCCAACTCCCCGATTTTTCCTCAGGGATGGTATCTAAACACGACACCTGTGTGCATGCTGGTTTTTTTTTTAATTTATAATTTTGTCATCCGCTCCTACCGGCACACGATGGCCTGCTCTTCCGAAAGGCGGAACGGGGTTTTAACGTGTGCGCAAGATCGTTCTGCGTGCGTTCGCATCGGAGCCTCGGTTTACAGTCTCATCCGAATGACTTTGACATTCAGTTCGATTTTTTCGTCAAACTGCCACTGCTATTATACTGCTGTTGCTACTACTGTTGCTGCTGCTGCTGCTTGTACAACTGCAACTGCTCTGCTGCTGCTTCTACTATAGCTAGCTGCTGCTATGCTGCTGCTGCTGCTACATTGCTGCTACCTCTATGCTCTGATGCTACTTTACTGTCACTGCTTCCTATTTCTGCTCTTGCTGCTACTTCTACTACTACTGCTTCTACTGCTCTGCTCTACTTCTACTACTACTGCTTCTACTTCTCTACTCTCTGATGCTACTCTGCTACTACTACTGCTTCTACTGCTTCTACTCTACTACTTCTTCTACTGCTCTGCTACTTCTACTGCCTCTGCTTCTACGCTCTGCTACTCTACTACTACTACTTCTACTGCTCTGCTACTTCTACTACTATCTACTTCTACTGCTCTGCTTCTACTTCTACTACTACTCTTCTACTCTGCTCTACTTACTACTACTGCTCTACTGCTCTGCTACTTCTACTTCTACTACTACTTCTTACTGCTCTGCTGCTACTTCTACTACTACTACGCTACTACTTCTAGCTACTCTACTACTTCTACTTCTACTCCTGCTACTTCTACTCCTCTGTTTACTACTCTACTTCCTCTGCTACTTTCTACTGCCAGTACTACTACACTGCTAACTCACCTTTTCGGTATATTTCTGACGTGTCAAACCGAGGGATCACGTTCTTGCTCTGTCCGCCTCCTTCATCTTCTGGAAGCTGGTGGCTTCAGCGATGTCTCTGCACAGCTGGA
Source organism: Stramonita haemastoma (assembly GCA_030674155.1). Lineage (NCBI taxonomy): Eukaryota > Metazoa > Mollusca > Gastropoda > Neogastropoda > Muricidae > Stramonita > Stramonita haemastoma. The sequence goes on along the minus strand of CM060342.1, from coordinate 6,533,036 downwards.
GAGGCGTCCACTCCTAGGAACCTGGCCAGATCCACAACCATCTTCTCTGGGTTCTGTAAGAGGAGAACACAACGAGAATCAGTGAAGACATTCACAGCCATCTTCTCTGGGTTCTGTAAGAGGAGAGAACACAACGAGAATCAGTGAAGACATTCACAGCCATCTTCTCTCCGTCCTGCGAGAGGAGAGAACACAACGAGAATCAGTGAAGAACTTGCCAAGGCATTCCAAAGTACGTGTCCACTGATGCAGCAACGAAACTTGTCACTTCTCTTCTTCTTTCACGTCTGGACTATTGCAATTCTCTGTTGGCTGGTCTGCCAGCATCATCTATCCATTCCCTCCAACGTATACAAAACTCTGCAGCTCGTCTGGTCCTCAGAAAGGAAAAATCTGAGCACATGACCCCTCTCTTACAATCTCTCCACTGGCTGCCCGTACCACAGAGAGTAAACTA
>CM060342.1:6510079-6520079 GCA_030674155.1 Stramonita haemastoma | reverse complement strand
GTAGTAGTAGTAGTAGTAGTGGTGGTGGTGGTAGCAGTAGTAATCGTTAGTAGTAGTAGTAGTAGTAGTAGTAGTAGTAGTAGTAGTAGTAGTAGTAGTAGTAGTAGTAGTAGTAGTAGTGTAAATACTCTAGTTCTCAGGTTTTCAGCTTACATAGTCCTTGGCAATCAAACGCAAATAATTTATTGTTATGGACGCATATGGTAAGAACATAATCATATTTTATCATCCTATCAAAATATGGTTTCTATGAAATAGCTTCAAAAAAAATTTTGCTCTGTTGAACAATGATTTTTCTCTCAGGTGGGCCACTGTGCACACGCTTGTGAATGCATCTCGGTGTGCAAGTTCATTTGTTCATTCTTTTGATATAACTTCTTTTCACTGTTAGCCATATGAGACAACGCCGTGTTTTTATTTAGTTAGTTAGTTTATTTTATTTCGTTCTTTTATATCGAGGATACTAGAATAAACACTGACGTGCTTTTTTTCATTCAGTCCCCATGTGTCTGCAGTTTTGTACATAATTATTGTCATCTGTTCCCACCGGCACACAATGGCCTACTCTTATGAAAAGCGGATCAGGATTTAACATATGCGCAAGATGTTCTGCGTGGGTTCGGACACGGGGCCTCTGTTTACAGTCTTATCCGAAAGACTTTTGGGGAGAGTGGAGTGAGCACTGATGTTAACTCCAGGGGAAATATCCCCTCGAACGGGAATCGAACTCGGGTGGTCAAAATTGCGATGGCAATGTTTTGACCATTAGGCTATCTCATCCCCATGCAAGCGTATGCAGTGTGTTGTGTGTGTGTGTGTGTGTGTGTGTGTGTGTGTGTGTGTGTGTGTGTGTGGTGTGTGTGTGTGTGTGTGTGTGGTGTGTGTGTGTGTGTGGCATGAACACCCCCCTCCTCCCCCGGAAGAACAGCCCAAGCAAGACTAGAAATATATATAATAATAATAATAATAATGATGATGATGAGATATATGATGATGATGATGATGATGATAATAATAATAATAATAATAATAATAATAATATAATAACAAAACAAAAACAAAATAATAATAATAATACATGGAATTTATATAGCGCTATATCTTGTTAAAAAAAAAAATCAAAGCGCTTGCATTCGACCTATACAACACACAAGTAATCAAGAACAATTCTTCGTTTTAGCCAAGTCTCAGTTATGAAAGATACTAATGATTACAAGAAAGACAAAGGATATTAATGGAAGAAATGAGCTGACAAGCAAGGCTACTACCGTCAGGAAGTGACTTTATTCATGGGGTGTGGAGAGCTACCCCCTTCAGTAATTTGGAACTACTACACCTACGGGATGCAGAGCTCTAGATCTATAGAAATTATCGCCACTGCCAACCTAGCAACCAAGTCAGTCAGTCAACTGGGGGACTCTTCCCAGTTGGTCACAGGCCAAGATAGCAGCAGAGCACCTGTGCATGAGTGTTGTGTGTGTGTGTGTGTGTGTGTGTGTGTTTGTGTGTGTGGTGTTGTGTGTGTGTGTGTGTGTGTGGTGTGTGTGTGAGAGAGATAGACAGACAGACAGACAGACGGAGACAATGACAGTGACAATAATTTATTCAAAAAAGGCCATGTCCCCATTTGAAGGGGTTATACATCACTGATATTTGTTGTACATTCCACACTAAGGTTATACACCTAAAAAAAAAAAACCACAAAAAATATACATAACAATTTTTCAGTTTAGAGCAAAATTATGACATCATCGTTTCTCTTCGTTTGAATGACTTATAGAGGTACAGAGCAACATTTCTTATAGTGTTTACATTGGTAGAGGACAAAAGTGTAACTAATCGAAATAGTGCTAGTCTGTTATAAAACTTAGATGGGATGTATTGTTTCCTTAAATCCTCAAGAACTGGGCAACAGAAAACAAAATGTACTTCATCTTCTCTATTTAATTTACACATGGGACACGTCATATTTTTGTCATTTTTTTTGTATCTTTGATTATGAACCATTATATCTGTGACCCCAAATCGAAACTTGGTTAATACACATCTTACAAACTATTCATATTCATCTCTAAATATGTTTCAATAAAATTATTTGTTTTAAACAGTTTATACAAGGAAAATCTATAGCTGTTTTGAATGTGGCTCTCCCAATTTTGCCATCTACAATCTATAAGACGTTGTTTAAAGGAGACCAGAAAACTCTTAACACATCCAACACCCTGATTTAGCCACACAAATGCAAAACCATTTTCACACAAGCACTTACGCACATTGGTCACCCATGTTATCTTTCCTCTCTCATCCAATTTATATAAAAGTTTATATGCTTGAGCAGGCAGTTTGTTTTCACACATTTGAGCCACTTTTAACCAATATGTAATACACTGAATTTTCTGTGGATCAGGGAATGGAGTGAAAACAGATACTGAGTAGACTGACAGAGAAAAAAGACAAAAAAAACATATGAGATAGACTTGAACAGCAGTACAGAAAAGACAAACAAAAACGGAAAACTGTCAAAAGGACCAGCAGTTAGATCTGAACATGTCGACCAAGGTGTGCTGCATTATCTGGAAGATGAAAGACCTGAAGGCAGGGTATTGCAAACAAGGACCTACAACGGAAATCGAGGAACTGGCAGTGCTTTCAATGTGATGGGCTTCTGTCTGGTGCAGACATGTGGTGAAGTCGTTGGAAACAGCGCCACTTGGTGTCTTGCGACAGGGAACGAACTCAAGCCAAGAGGTCCCTGCAGACTTTGAGGATCAACTTCTTCAGTTCCGACAGGAACGTTCTGCGACTACGTCATCGCCATGGTTATCCTCTGTCCAACATCATGAACATGGATCAGACGATGGGCCGGTTTGACATGATGCATCCGAGGCCTACCAACAACAAGAAAAGGTGCAAAGCAAGTTAGAATCAAGAGCACAAAGGCTGAAAAACGAAGCTTCATGGTGGCACTTACGGGGCAGCGGATGAAACCAAATTGCCAGCTTTTGTGATCTTGTGAGAGAGAAATGGGAACATTCCACCTCGGTTTTTTTTGCAGCTGAGAGTGCCAGACAATGTTCGTGTATGTGCGACAGCCAATGGCTGGATGACCAGAGACACCATCATTGCCTGGATTCAGCGTGTCCTTGGGCCATCCAACGAACAACGCCGCCTCCTGCTTCTGGACTGTTACAGTGCCCATAGGACTCAGGAAGTCAGGGAGGCACTCAAAATTCCTTTTTTTCTATTTTCCTTCACTTCTACTCACACGACCTAACTTACATGCTTTTGGGGTTTGTATTCACTCAATTACACAGTTGAGCACAAAAATTACTTTGTGCAAAGGGGTCTATCCTTAGCAAATGCCCACCCCCCCAATTTTGCCCTAAATCAGTGCACAGGCGGGGGGGGGGGGGGGGGGGGGGGGGGGGGGGGGGCGTATGCTAGTATGCTAGGGATTTTACGGTACTAACGTTAAATGAAAACAATCTAAAAGCACAGAAAAAAAGGGAGATGCAGACACTGGAAGTGTAGTGGAGAGGATATAAGTAGCAGTTATAGTCCAGTCAAATTAAAATTTGACCTCAAACTAACTGCTTCGAAATATTTAAGTGCAGGAATCGGTTCATTTGGCCATTTTGTTCATGCACACAAAAATCTAAAACTGTAGATGGTTCAATCTTTACATAATTAACAAAAAACTTTTAGAAAAAATGGGGTTTTTATGTCGGGGACGCAAAACAGACCAACTGCGCGGGATTTGTGCACCGGCACAAATTCCGCCCTGCGTGCCTGCGAAATTTCCCTCCCGTTTCTCTTCTGGCTTGCTAGCAGACGACGCGATGATGGGTGGAGGGGGCAGTTTAGAGTAAGCATGAGTGAAGCGGTGTAGCCTAACTGGTACGTCCAGGGCAGCTGGCGTTGGGCTGTTCTTTCGTTGAAGGGGGAAGGAGAAGAGTGTTTATGAACTAAAAGCAGTTGTATGGAGCCATAAATGGTGTTGGCTTGTGTTTGTGTGATAATACTGGTATTATGTGTGTGTGTGTGTGTGTGTGTGTGTGTGTGTGTGTGTGTGTGTGTGTGTGTGTGTGTGTGTGTGTGTGTGTGTGTGTGTGTGTGTGTACTACTACTACTACTACTACTACTACTACTACTACTACTACTACTACTACTAACTACTACTACTACCACCACCACTACCGTCACTACTACTACTTCTTCGTCCACTAATTCTACTCAACAATATTGATAATAATGATAATACTACTAACAATTAACATTTTATTATTAAAATCATCGTTTTCGTTATCACCATTATTATTATTATTATTATTATTATTATTATTATTATTATTATTATTATTATTATTATTATTATCATTATTACTAAAGTAGAATTGTTTAAACCATCTAAGTCTGTTTTGTTTCTTGATCAGATACCAGATAGAGACTGTTGCATTATCTTTAATCATGGATTTTGCAGTAAGGACACAAAAGTTATCTTACGGAAATACGGCAAGCAGTCAACAAAGTGGTGTCAACAGTGCTTCAATTGGCAATGTTGTACATGCTGGCTGTGGAGGAGACTATTACAACAGAAATGTTACAGCACAGTTTCTATGGAGAGGACAGGCTGATAAGTCTCCACAACAAAAACTTGAAAAAGGAGACTTCTGACTGCAGTTTCCACTTTCAGTCATGCAACTCAGTGTCTGTTCTGCCTGAAAGAAAAAATTGGTCAGTAAAGGTGAACATGAGGACTGCATAGATCTCATAACAGGGACAATAACAGGTTCAATACACAGGGGCTGACTCTTGTAGCAGCAGGAGTGGTGAATGGCCAAAGAAAGTTACACCTAAGCTGGAATGTTTACAGGACTGCTTCGCAAGAGATGGTGCTTTCCACAATGTCTGTAATTTCCAGACCAGAAAACATATCCCTAAAGTATTTTCAGACACTGATCATGAACCAACAAGAAAAAAATTGAGAAAGCCAGCAGACCAAAAGATGACACTTGTTTTGCTGCATTTCAGGATATTGTTACCTACCTGGAAAACAAAGTCGCTGAACACATCATTGTTTGAGACCTTGTTAGAATGATGGAAGACACCCTAACCCACTATATGTAATCTGACAACAATGGCTCTGCACATAGTGCAATCAACATGAAGAAAATTGCTTGGACAATTTGGTGACAGTAAAGCCTTCAGACGGAAAATCAGCTTATACGACTCTAAAGACAGCAGTCTCTGCCACCCTACTCAAGTTAGAAAGAACAGACAAAGGCTGACAGTGACTGTGAATCCATTTGCCTGATAAAAACAGCAGCTACTACTATGAGGTGTCATTATGTCCATATGTTGCAACAAAGATGAGTACATGACTCTAGCCAACTGTCTAAAAATTTACAGTGCATTTTTTTGCCCTTGAGTCATCATGGATAAGTACAGAACTGAAAACCACATCTATTTGTCAGTGCATTGTGTAGGCTACAAGACCAAAAACATACACTGCTCCACTTCAAGTTCATTTGGCTGTACAGATGCACAAAACATTTGGATCCAGATTTTCCTTGATACACTGAACAGACTTACATTCTGTTCTTCATACTTAATATACAGAAACTCTATCTCAATGCAGCTGTCAGCCAATGTGTGAGCCTTCCCCAAATCACAGAAGGAAAAACTCCAGTTTGTAACAGACAATGCAGACCACAACTCAGCTCATTTTAGATGGGGTGGCTCTTTTCATGGAATGGAAGCAAAAAAGAACAGGAGGGTATCCAGGGAAAAAAAGATGAACAACAGGGAATCCAGTGCACTTGAGAAATAAGGTATGTTAAATCTTGTGCATATAAACAACCCCTCAACAACAAAAGAATTACTCCAAGTAAAAATATGATTATACAAGTGTACAGGCAGACAGAACTATGTGTGGCACAGCACTGCTAACAAAATCTCATTGGATAAATCAGCCTGAACTTTACATAAATAATTCTATTGTGACAAGAAGTATATTTTTTGGTAAGTGTGGTTATGAGACATTCACGTAATTATACAAATTCTGAGACTGTAAGGAGGCGAGTGAATAAATAGTGGTTTGTGGTATGAACTGCATTAATTCTTAATTACAAAGAGACAGTGCAATCTGCAGTTCAAGCCTACGCTAATCCCTGTTGTAGTTCTTGATAAAGGTAAATTATAAAATTTTATTTTGTAAAATTTCAGAGTGAAAGTCAAGTTTACTGCAAATGCTTATGAAGAAAATAACCTTATATATCTACATTATCCAGATACATTATGTTAGGAATGTAAAAGAAAACAACAACCTTTCGTTGCAGATCTGACTGGAACACACTGGGTTCTTTGTGTTTCAAGAGCATTTCTGACATAGCTGCTGTTGATAATATCTTGATACACCTTGAAAGATATCTTGGCCCCGAAGTCTTCTCAACCAGCAGGGCATAGGTTGATGCAAGCACCTCATGATGGCGTGCACCCAGGGAAGTCAGGTGTTTTTCCTGCCCATGACTGCTATGAGTTCATACATCATGCATCTACTTTACTTTGATCTTCATCTCCAATCAAGTACAAAAGTTTGCAGTGATGTATGTGGTAACTTTCTATCAGTCACTGTACATGGAAGCCCAGGCAATTATAAATAGTGATCCCTCTGACAGTTTCATCAGATCTGTTGTCCTTCAGCTGGGATACTTCCACACTCAGATGAGTTTCCTAGGAACCACTGGACATGTACTGAAAGGGTATGAACATGTGTACACCTCAAATGCTATTTCTCACATTAATTTTATTATGAGTGGAAAGTCTTACTCCTGTGCTGTTCGAGCATACTCTCTCACGGATGCTACCCTCAACACCATCTTCACAGCTCCTGCATACTACATGCCATGGATCCTGGTTTACCATGATATCCCATCACCAGACTAAATCTAACACAGCATGATTCAGCCAGTGTGTGACTTCCATTTTAGTGTTAGTTTTTGAAGTATGATACAAGGTTGTACCACCAGCACAATTTCCTTTTATGAAAATTCCATAAGAAAACGCGACAACAGCCGAAATCCCCATCACTTCACCAAAGTGTATTACAGTCGCATACGTATACGCGCTCGCGCATGTGCGCACGTGCGCGCTCCCGTGTGTGTAAATTAAAATTTGTTAGCACCATTTGTGGTTGGTATTATGTTGAAGAATAGGTTGAATGCAAGGGTTTGATTTGTTTTCACAAGATGGGGGGAGGGATAACCTAGTGGTCAGAACACTGCGCTCGCAATTTGACGTCCAGGGTTCGATTCCCGGTCGAGGGGATTTTTCCTCTGGAGTTAACATCAGTGCTAACTCCACTCTCCCCAAAAGTCCTTCGGATGAGACTCTAAACCGAGGCCGGGTGCGAACGCATGCAGAACATCTTGTGCACGTTAAATCCTGTTCCGCTTTTCGTAAGAGTAGGCCATTGTGTTCCTGTGGGAACAGATGACACGATTTACAAAAACTGCATACACACGGGGACTGAATGTAAAAAAGCACATGACTGCTTATTCTATTATCCTCGATATAAAAGAATTTTTAAAAATTGTTTTAATATAGATCTAGCGCCATATAGATTCTATAATTATAATATCATTGATAATAATAACAATAAACAATACTCAAATCTCAAAGAAATAGTAGTCTTAATCAACAATCTTCTATTGTTTATATAATAGATTTGTCCCACCACTGTGCAGAAACAACTGTCACGGATACAGGCAAAACTAGGAGTTGGGCTTAGAATACGGGGTCTCTAAAAATTTAGGGGGTAGGGGTAGAAAACAAGCAATATCTTTTTTAATTATTTGTTGATTGCAACTGTTCTTGGTTTTTTATTTACAGAAGAGGTCATACTAGCTTTCTGTGATAAACATGTTTCATTAATCGTGTATGAAACACATACAAATGGGAAAAATATAAGCATTTTGTTGAAATCAGCAAAGAATATTAACTATTTTTGTCCCCAAAATGTACAAAATTGATGAATTTCCTGCCTAATTTTGTTTTAAAAAACATCTATGACCTGTCAGTGATTGTATATAGTTGTTCTAATGATTATTTTGTCAAAATCATAGTCACAATAGTAGTTTGTCATAATTTTTTTAGTCACAGGAATTCAGTGAGGGGGTACCTCATTTGAAGTGAAATAGCTAATTCGTTGAACCATATATTCTTTTAGATTTTTGATATGTTATCCGTGGATGTCTGACGATACCGAATCAGTTGAGTTTGCTTTCGAAGCAGTTTGTTTAAGGTTCGGCCGAATTTGGGCCTTATTTGACTGGACTATTATGTTTTCAGTCACCCATTTTCATCCTCTATTACAGTGTTTGGTAAGACTGTGGGCGCATTATCAATCTGTTATCGGGGGAGTGCCAGCCAAAGTGTCAAGAAACCCTCTCACTGCTTTTAGTAGCTGTGGAAGAACAGTACACAGAACTGTATAAACAGCTCTGTGAAACGGACACTAACTTTGCACCCTCCACTGGCCCAGCGGCAGTCAGCGGCTGATAGATTGTTGACAGTGGAGTACTTAGCATGTGTCTACATCCGCCAGGGTCGATGTACACGGCAAGAAAGGTAGGCAGCACGCATGCGTATAGCTCGTAGTGCATGGCCTTGGTTGTTTTTGTTCTACTGTATGTGAATAATGTTCCAAGATAAGGCTGTTGGAAAGTGACGAATTTGACGTGAAGGAGTTTATTTGCAAATTAATCAGTTTAATCTGCCATAGCAGATAGACATAGAAACTGAACTTATATGTGTTTGGTATCATTATAATCTGCTTTTTATTGTCTCTTTATTGACGGGGCTTATTGATTTTTTCCTGTTAGGCTTCAAGTGTAAGTCGTTATTTTGTACAGGGAGTCAAATCCCCCCTCACAGCCCTGCCTGCATTAGTTGCTATAACAACCCTCCTTTCCCTGCTGTGGTATTTATATTTCCCCCGCTACTGGCATCAGGTCATGAACTCTGAGCCAGGCACTAAAAGTAAGGGTAGGAACAGCAGTGAGTACAAACAGACAGACAGACAGACAGACAGACAGACAGACAGACAGACAGACACACCACACACACACACACACACACACACACACACACACACACACACACACACACAGAGGCTTACTATAATAATCTGATATTAGGGTATGACTTAATGACAATATAATTTGTTTCATTAAAGGAATGTCTTTTAGAATTTGCTCTAAGCAACCGACTGTTAGTGATTAAGCTGTTATTTCCATCTTTTCAACATTCTTTGTTTATAGTTTAATTTTTTTTGTTTCCTATCGTTTAATGCAGATGATTAGCTATGTGCATACCCCTTCACCCACCCACCCCCTCCATCCCAACACTCACACACACACACACACACACACACACACACACACACACACACACACACACACGCACACACACACACACACACACACACACACACACACTCTCTCTCTCTCTCTCTCTCTCTCTCTCTCTCTCTCTCTCTCTCTCTCTCTCTCTCTCTCTCTCTTTCACTCACCTACACACACGCACACCACACTTTCCTGTCTGACATCACTAATCAGTGGAAGGACGTTAAACTGAAGAACTAAACTAACACAGGTTTACCTGGACAAGGCCTAATAGTATCCACCAGCTAATCCAAACAATCACATTGATTTCACACACAGTAATGCTTCCCGAGACACGGGATTGACTTTGAAGTAAAAATTTATTGCCAATACTGTCTCTTTCAGCATGTACCTCTTAGACTTTGCCACCATTTCCATCATGAGAAATCATCAACTGATAGTGATGTTATATATATATATATATATATATATATATATATATATATATATATATATATATATATATATATATATATATATATATATATATATATATATAAAAGAAGAAGAAAATTTAAAGCCAAGAGCACACACACACACACACACACACACACACA
>CM060342.1:6490079-6505079 GCA_030674155.1 Stramonita haemastoma | reverse complement strand
AGCCACTCAGCTAGGTCACTGGACAGGTGAGAAGCCTGTCAAAGCCTACACAGCCACTCAGCTAGGTCACTGGACAGGTGAGAAGCCTGTCACAGCCTACACAGCCATTCAGCTAGGACAGGTGAGAAGCCTGTCAAAGCCTACACAGCCACTCAGCTAGGTCACTGGACAGGTGAGAAGCCTGTCACAGCCTACACAGCCACTCAGCTAGGTCACTGGACAGGTGAGAAGCCTGTCAAAGCCTACACAGCCACTCAGCTAGGTCACTGGACAGGTGAGAAGCCTGTCAGAGCCTACACAGCCACTCAGCTAGGTCACTGGACAGGTGAGAAGCCTGTCAAAGCCTACACAGCCACTCAGCTAGGTCACTGGACAGGTGAGAAGCCTGTCAAAGCCTACACAGCCACTCAGCTAGGTCACTGGACAGGTGAGAAGCCTGTCAGAGCCTACACAACAGGCATCAGCCAGAGAACCCATCACTGTGTACTGAAGACTGTCTTTGTTCTTTGTGACCCTTGCAAGTGACATATGTACATGAACAATATGACTGAAAGACATAATTTATATTTGTGACCCTTGCAAGTGACATATGTACATGAACAATATGACTGAAAGACACAATTTATATTTGTGACCCTTGCAAGTAACATATGTACATAAACAATATGACTGAAAGACATAATCTATCTTTGTGACCCTTGCAAGTGACATAGGTACATGAACAATATTGTAACGTAATTAGGTCATCTGCTTGAGCAGCCTCATATTGGATCGCAAGGTGAAGGACACGGCCCCGGCACTTGCATGATGGACGGTAAGTAAACGTTACATGGTGTTAGAAGTGGGATACTCTTCGAAAAAAAAAAAAACTGCCTCCAACTGAGACAAAGTTGTAAGTCATAACAGAAATAGCAACGCCAGTCACCATGAGCAACAATGAAAGTGACGAGGAAAGGGGAGCTGTCCGACCAAGAAGAGGAAGAAGAAATATTCCACTGCCATCAAAGTTGGAGGTAACGTCTGGTGATTTGCAAAGCAACTGGAAAAAATTCCAAAGACTTTGGGACAGTTATGAAATCGTTACTGCGTTGAAAGATGAAGACCAAGAATTTAAGACAGCAACATTTATTTCCTGTGTTAAATCTGAGGGTCTGGATATTTTTGAAGGTTTATCTTTTGCAGATGAAGGCGAAAGACAGAATCTGGATGTTGTTTTGCAGAAATTTGAAGAATTCTGCATAGGAGAAAAGAATGAAACGTATGAGTCTTATATATTTCACAAGAGACATCAGGCTGCAGGAGGATCTGTTGAACAGTTTGTTTGTGACTTTAGGGGTCTCATCAAGTCTTGCAATTTTGGCAGCGCAGAGTTGGAAGAAAGACTTCTTCGAGACCAGATTGTGTTGGGGGTGAAAAATGAAAGCCTCAGAACAAAGCTGTTAGAAGTGAGGAAACTGATTTTACATAACTGCCTAGATATATGCAGAGCTTTTGAAATGAACCAGCAGCAAAGTATGGCCATGAAAATGGGGGAGTGCAAGGCAGATGAAGATATAAGCGCCCTTCGTGAACAAAAGAAAGGAAAATTTGTCAGGAAAAAAGACAGTTGGCTAAGGAGGTGCACATACTGTGGACAACAACACAGACAGAGAAAAGACGAATGTCCAGCATTTTGGAAATTCTGCATGAGGTTTGTGGAGGAAAAAAATCATTTTTCAGTGGTTTGTAACAGCAAATCATCAAAAAAAATCTGCAAGAAGGGAACCTGTCAAAAAAATGTCTGAAACAGAAGAAGAAACCGAGTCAGAATCTGAAGTCTGGACAGTAGGTCACAAACAAGAGAAGAATGTGAAAGCAAAATTGTCCGTCAATGAATACCAAGTCAGGTTTGTTCTGGACACTGGAGCGTCCACAAATGTGATGTCAAAAAAGACTTACATGGAAGTATCAGGTGATGTAAACCTAAAGAAGCTGAAGAAGACTAAAAGCAGTTAGTCATGTTCAACAAATCAGAGATGAAGCCTCGAGGAGAAGTTGTATTGAAAGTTGTGAATCCAAAGAACAAGAACAGATACAAACAAAGATTTGTCATTACAGAGGAAGTATGCACTCCAATTTTGGGGTTGCGCGCAGTGCAACATATGGACCTGATAACAGTTAATACAGAGAATATTGTTGTTATTTCTACACAGAAAGAAAACTGCATTCTTGAAGAGTTCAAGGACATATTTGAAGGAGAAGTTGGACAATTTGAAAAGGAGCTCCATCTTCAGACATCCAGAGAATTCAACCCTGTCAAGCTGCCTTGTAGAAAATGGCCACATGCAGTCAAAACTAAGGTTAAAGATGAATTGAAATGTCTGGAAAATTTGGGAGTTGTCAGCCGTGTGGATACTCCAACAGACTGGATCAGTAGTCTAGTGGTTGCAATTAAACCTAAAGGGAAAATTAGGTTGTGCATAGACCCAAAACCTTTGAACAAAGCACTGAAAAGAAATGAGTATCCAACTCCAACACTAGACGATGTTATTCCCAAACTGAAAAAAAGCCAAGTTTTTCACACATCTTGACATGAGAAACGGGTTTTGGCATGTGAGTCTCGATGACGAGAGCAGTTACTTGACAACGTTTGAAACTCCATTTGGAAAGTACAAGTGGAACAGAATGCCATTTGGAATATCAGTTGCGCCAGAGGAATTTCAGAGAAGAGTGGATGAAGCACTCTCCGATTTGCCAGGGGTGTTAGCTGTGCATGATGATATCATACTTTGGGGAGAAGGTGATACAGAAGAAGAAGGGGAACAGAACCATGATGAGCGCTTAAGAAAACTACTTCAACGGTGCCTTGAAAAAGGAATCAAACTGAACAAAAACAAAGTGGAAATGAAACAAAAACAAATCTCATACTTAGGTCATATTCTGTCAACAGAAGGACTTAAGCCAGATCCCAAAAAAATAGCAGCAGTCCAACAACTACCAACACCTGAATCAAAACAGGATGTTCAGAGGCTATTAGGAGTTGTAGGATACCTCCAGAAATTCGCACCGCATCTGTCTGAAGAAGCAGCCCCAATGAGAGAACTGTTGAAGAAGGATGTTCATTTCAAATGGGATCCAGATGTTCATGGAAAATCACTGGATAAAGTGAAGAGCACCCTGTCCAAACCACCAGTTCTTGTTACTTTGATCCTGCGGAAAATACTGAAATTACACTTCAGTGCGATGCATCCGCTTTCGGCTTGGGTATATGTTTGCTTCAAAATGGCCAGCCTATTCAGTATGCTTCAAGAGCTTTGACAGAAACTGAAAAAAACTATGCTCAAATTGAAAAGGAGATGTTAGCTGTGTCATTTGGTCTTGACAGATTTGAGAGATATGTGTTTGGACACAAAATAATTGTAGAGTCTGATCACAAACCGTTAAGAGGTGATACACAAGAAAAGTTTGCTGTCAGCTCCAAAGAGAATTCAAAGAATGCTGTTACACACACAGAAGTATGACTATCAACTGGTGTACAAAAAAGGAACTGAGATGTACTTGGCAGACACTCTGAGCAGAGCTGTCAGCGGGAAACCTGAACAACAAATGAGCCACAAAGAACTGATTTTCTGCACTGAACTTGAGGACACTAATGGTAATCAGGAATTAGCTGTCAGTGAAGTGACACTTTCCAACCTGCAAAAAGGCAACAAAGGAAGATGAAGTTTTAAGTCAGTTGATGAAGATCATTCTTGAAGGATGGCCTGAAGAAAAGAAATCGTTAACAGAAAATATGCAAGATTATTTTCCTCTCCGGGATGAACTGTCTGTTCAAAATGGAGTGATTTTGAAGGCACACAGAGTTGTTGTTCCAAAACAGCAGAGAGAATATTTTTTGCAAAAAATTCATGCAAGTCATGCTGGCATTCACGGTTGCATCAGGCGAGCAAGAGAAGTCACATACTGGCCAGGGATGAGTTCGGACATTGAAAAGGTTGTGAAAGATTGCCAAGCATGTCAAGAATTCAGTCAAAATCAACAGAGAGAACCACTTATTAGCAGTGAGATACCAGAGTTACCTTGGCAATATGTGGCAGCTGATCTGTTTGAATTCAAGAAGAAAAGCTACCTAGTAGTAGTTGATCATTACTCTGATTTTTTTTAAGTAGATGTTCTCACTACGAAAGATAGTGCTGAAGTCATCAAGAGGATAAAAGCTCATTTTGCAGACACGGAATTCCAGAGAGACTGATGACTGATAATGGACCACCTTTCAGCTCACAAGAGTTAGGAAATTCTCCCAGTTTTATGGTTTTGACCATATCACTAGTTCACCTGGCTACCCTCAAGCCAATGGGAAAGCTGAAAATGCAGTGAAAATCGCCAAGAATACTATCAGAAAATGTCACCAAAGTGGTCAGGATGGTTATTTAGCCTTGTTGGAGCTTAGAAATACTCCGTCAGAATTGCTGAACAGTTCTCCAGCACAGAGATTGTTTGGAAGAAGAACTAGGACACAACTTCCAGTGACGAGGTCCTTGTTGAAACTGTCGGTCGTACAATCTAAATCTGGACTTCGAAGCAGAAAGAAAAAACAGGCTAGTTATTACAACCGGGGAGTTGCAGAATTGTCAGATTTGAAACCTGGTCAAGTAGTTCGTTTCCGTCCACCAGGATCAAAGTTGTGGGTTAAAGCGCAAGTTGACCAGCAAGTGGACATACGATCATACAACATATGCACAGAGGATGGTCGAAGATTCAGAAGAAATCGGAGTGACATCCGAGAGACAAACGAAAATGATCAAACAAGGCCTAAACCACAGGAGTATAAAAAGACTGTAGTGTTCTATCCCACTTGTAAAAAATCAGGCCCTTTTAAGCAAGGAGACCATAATGGGTCAGATGCTAAAAATACCCGAGCTTCCAGTTTGAGGAAAGCGGTATTGCTAGATGAAGAACCCATGGTCAACAGAAAGCATACCTGTGGCAGGACAACTGTTTCTAAACCATGTGAACACAATGACGTTAACAATAAGCAAGAATCTGAACCTGATATGTCCACTCAAAGAAGTCCAGAAAAAGTTGTACAAAAATCTCCTGTAGGGTTTGAGACGAGATGTACCCGATTTGGACGCAGTGTGAAGCCACCTGCATATCTAAAAGACTATGTATAGACCTGTTGGAAATATCAACAGAGCAACAAATGTTTGCTGTGTATTGATTGTTGAGTTGCAAACATTTAGACTGTTTTGATTTCAAGAAAAGGCTCCAGTTATGTTTGAAGTTAAGTTGAACTATTTTATTTCAGAGAAGTGTTTTGTTGTGTTTTAAAGTTGTGAGCTTCTTCAGAGTTGTGAAGGCTCTTTTGTTCTGACTTCAAAGAAAGGCTCCAGTTATTCTTCAAAGGTTGTGAAGACTCTTAAAATTTTTGTTTTTTTTGTTAGGTGAAAGGGGGATGTAACGTAATGAGGTCATCTGCTTGAGAAGCCTTGTTTTGGATCGCAAGGTGAAGGACACGGCCCAGGCACTTGCATGATGGACGGTAAGTAAACTTACAAATATGACTGAAAGACATAATGTATATTTACCTGTGATTCAATCACAGCAAACAAGATTAGGGTTAGTGGGGGGTTTAAATAATTAATAAAAAGACTCATCAAGCAATCAACTTCTAACAGCACACAACAATTTGAAAAAAAACCCAAAACCAAACTGTCTCCAAAAAAACAAAACATGAAAGAGCCACCAGTCATCCCTTTCCCAGGGTTCATACAGATCTTTGGGAAAGAAAATTCAAGGACTTTTCAAGGACTTTCAAGGACCTCACTCTCAATTTTCAAGGACTTCCATAGACAAATAGTGCTTGCATTTTAACAATGTCTACACACTTTACAGCTGAAAAGAAAACAACATCTATAGCCATTTGGTGCAAATTTTCTTAATAACAAGATTGAATATTTCTATTGCAGTTAACTGGGCTAAATCAAAAACAATCGTTGGCCTAAAATGTGCACTTAGCATAAAAAAATTTCAATCTAAGCATGGGTGAAAGTGAAAAAATCTCTCAATCCTGAAACCCCCCTTTTTTTTGTCCTCCAGACATTCCAAATCCTGAAAAAAATTCAATCCTGAAGCAATTTAACTACAATTCCACCCTTATATAACTGTATGCACATCCCTGTGTTGTCTGTGATGCCCCATCAAGTTTCAGTGTTGCAGTGGTGGGAATTGACAGTCAAAAAAACTGTAAAAAGAGGGGGGGGGGGGCATTGCCCCCTGGCGGGGTCAATTGGCAATTGTGGCAGTGATCATGTTTGGAACTCCAAAAAAGCTGTAGTAGTTTTTCATTACTCTGATTTTTTTAAGTTATGTTCTACTTTACAGTAGATATAGCAATTCTGCCAAAGATAAAGCCCATTTTGACGTTTTACTCGTCAATTCTCAATGAAGAGTGATTCTATCCACCAAGTCACAAGTTTAGGAATATTCTCCCAGTTAATGGTTTTACCATATGCTAGTAGAGGACTATAAGAATGGAAAGCATGAAAATCAGAGAAAATGAGAGAATGTCGGAGAAAGTGTCGAAAGTGGTCAGGATGGTTATTTGCCTTGTTGGACTGTGAAAACCGTAGAAAATGAGAAAGCTCAGACAGAGTTGGTTTGGAGGAAGATGGAAAATCGTGTGAGTGTGGTTTGTTGAACCGCGGTCTACGAATTCTAAAGGTCGAAGCAGAATGACAAAAACAGGTGTTGTAGGGTGTGTTGTGTTGTCGATTTGAATGTGTTAGTATTTGTTTGTCCCCAGGATCAAAGTTGTGGGTTAAGCGCAAGTTGACCGCAAGTGGACATGCGATATACATTGCACAGGGATGTGAAGGTTCGAGAAGAAGAACGGGAGAGTGACACGAGAGAAAAGGAAATGATAACAGGTAAACTAGGAGTATAAAGTGTAGTGTCTTCCTGAAATCGCCTTTTAAGCAGGACATTGGAGAGTAAGTCGAGCTTCGAGTTTGAGGAAAGCGGATGCTGATGAAGAACATGGCAACGAAGATAGTGGGAGGCAAGTGTCTCTAACCATTACCCATGACTAAAATAAGCAGGAATGCTGAACTTGATTGTCTAAAAATGTCCACAAAAGTCGTACAGAAATCCCGTAATGTTTGAAGAGAGTCCCCGACTTTGGACCCATGCCAAGCCCCCTGCATCTAAGCTTTGTATGACCTGTGAATATACAGAGAACATGTCTGCTGTATTGATTGTTGGTTGACATTGGGACTGTTTTGATCCAGGAAATTGGACTCCATTATGTGTTAAATGTCTTTGAACATTTATAGAGATTATTTTGTATGTTTTAAACTGTGAGTTTGAGGTTGTGAAAGGGCCTTAGTGGAGTAAACAACTCCATGTAAATTTTAATTTCCTTGAAACCTCTTTTAGATTTTTTTGGTTTTTTTTTTTTAATCGAATGTATTTTCTTTAGAATTTGCGTCAGCTCGATTGGATGCAGGTACAAGGACACGGCACCGGTCATTGCTCGTACTCACGTATTACCGTTCAAATATTGTAAAAGAATAATTAATTACTTGATTCAACGAGCAACATGCTAGTTTAGTGGGGGTTTAATTGAAAATGGAAAAGACTTCAACAAGCATTCACTTTACAAGCACCACGAACATTTAAAATCCCACTGCTTTCCCAAAACAAATCTATTAATGCCCGTCATCCTTTCCCTCCGGAATGTTTTCATTCCCGTCTCTTTCTCTGGCTCATTGATACCGTTTCCACGTTCTTCTTGTACTGAGAGAACAGCCACGGTTCTTGGTCTTGGTAAGGGACAGCCACAACCGTGTCCTCGTTCCTGTTGCTGGAGACAGTCCACAGCCACTCTGTGTTGAGGACGCAGAGAAAAGCAGGATCACGGGTCCATATTTTGATATCATTCCAGTATTTTTCTCGTTTGGCCAGAAGTTGAGCTTCATCACTGTATGAATTCCATGCCCATTTTCTCGAACCCAGAACTTTAATGTGCATGGTTTCCCTGTAAAACAAAGGCAAAACAAGATGAGTTCTGTTTTCTATTCAAAGCTGTATGAACAATACTTTTTATCTTTCTTCTAGGTGTTTTCGGCAAGCCACGCTTCCAGCTAAATCTTCTGTAAAAGTCGCTGGAAAAACTAATTTGTACAGAAAATGGACCAACATAGTTGAGGAACATGTTTTATCCACAGGTTTTTTTTTTTTTTTTCAATTTAATAGTGGACGGAATAGCTCAGTGGTCAGAACGCTTCCTTTCCCCCAGCCAAGTTAAGCAGCGTCGAGTGTGGTTACCAATTGGATGGGTGACTGTTTGCACGCCTTGGCTACAGTACAGTTCCCCCAGTTCACCCAGCTGTAAATGGGTCCCTGCCCTCTTTAGGGTCAGGGAAGGTAAAGCAGTGAGGAGAGGAGATGGGCGCTGCCCTCAATATGCTGGCCCCTAGAGAAGCTGAGGTCTTGCTTCCCTACGACCACACAGGTTATGGGACACCTTTACCTTACCTTTTATCATTATTTTAAACAGCCCTCCTTTATTCTTAAACACAACATGAATGAGTCAAGACAGCAAGAAGAAAATGAAGAAGAAAAATAAAATTTAAAATATCCCAAACCTTGAACTTGAAACAGTAAAACAGTTCTACCACTTACATTCCGTAATAATTACAAAGTATTGACATACACAAACATTTAGGCCTTGTTTTACAAAGTAATTGTAAATGGAATGAACACATACAAAACAGGAATTACACAGTGACTGTGTTGCTCACTTGCTTAAAAAGGTATGGTATAAGAAGGGGAATGTGGATCTCCTCTGTTAGTTCTGGATTTAGTTTCTATTTTACTTTATACCACTTTCTGTCATAGCAGATGTCTCTGCCTGAAATTCAGGCTGCTCTCCCCAGGGAGAGCGCGTGGATAAGGGGGGGGGGGGGGAGAGGGGGGGAGTTTGGGGCCCAAAAGGGATTTAAACCGCAGCACACTCTGACCTGGACTTTTCGCTTTCTAGACAGGCATGTTACCGTCTGGACTAGTGTGGTTGAAAGATTCAATGCCACACTCGATGTCTTTTTCTTCACCTGCTGTTGCCTTGAAGTCTCCCATGAATAGGCAGACTTCCCTGCCAGGTATTCTGTCTTTGGCTGTCTGTAGGTCATTATAGAATAATTCTCTGTCTTTTTGTGAGCTGTTCAGTGTTGGAACATAATTATACCCGAGTACTATGGATGGGGACTGGCTTTGCATCAAGTTTGATTTTGAGCAGTCTGCTGCTGCTGATGTTCTTTCAGCTTTTTAAGCAACCTGAATGGCGTCTGATATGCATGAGGGGTCTAGAGGTAATGCGCCTGCCTAGAAAGTGAAAAGTTTGGGACGGAATGTGAGGTAGTTCCAATCTCGTTGGGGCCCAAAACGTTTCAAACGTTTCTAAAAAATTTAGGTCAGTGGCATTGTAGGCTATGAATGCTTTGTGCCCATGATTACGCTTGGAGATCCATGAGGATGCAGAGGATCATTTTAATGGACAGCTTGAGTGGTCACCTGAGCTGTTGAGTTACCTGAAGATCGTCAAGTCATTTAGACATGACAGGTAGAAAATGTGGAAAAAATAGCCCACACTTGGATCTTGAAACAATTCCCTTTTGATTTATAGTAATACTACTTACGACAGAGTGGTGAGTGAAAACAAGTGCAGGTATCCATTACAACTCCTCCATCATTAAAAGAATGCCTCCAAAGATCTTTCTTAAAACTCATAAAAAGAAAAAAGCTGAACATGTAAAAATTTTGGTGATGGCATTGGAGGCCCATTTGCAGTATGAAGCAAACAAGAGTCTACGACTTAAGAAGATAAGAGTCCCTTTTGTTTCCCAATTCAACAACTTGTTCTTTAACAGAGACTTACCCAGGGAAGAAGTCAGGCAGCTCAGCGGCCAGGGTTCCATCCTCCATGCGGTAGACCTGGAGAGAAGTGTCCTCAAAGGCAAGCAGGAACTTTTTTCCTGCTGCAACTATCCCTGCGGTGTCAGAGGCTAAAGTGGCAGGTAGGGGCATCTTCCACAGCTGCTCTAAGAGGAACCTGCTGGATTCGCACTTCAGACTGTATGTCACAAGAAATCCTTCTTGTGCGGCTACCACTCTGTAATAGCTTTTGGGGGGTGAAAAATGAAAAGACCATTCCAGAAATCCAGCGGCTTCGACTGTGATGTGGTCAAGAACTGCCCCACTTTCAGTAACAATGAAAAAACATGTGGTGAATTGTCTTCGCAGGGCCAAGGCATGCTGACCAGGACTCAAACCTATACCTCCCTGGCCTAGAAAGTCAATGGTCACAAAGCTTAGAGCCTCAGTCTCAGCCTCAGCCTCATCATCATCGTCATCAATATCAATATCTTCAACTTCAATATCAATCTCAATATCAGAATCAACATTAACATAAGAACCAGGATCAGATGGTAACTCAGCATCAGCATCATAATAATCAATATCAGAATCAACATTGACATAAGAATCAGCATCAGCATTGGCATCATCATCAACATCAATATCAGAATCAACATTGACATAAGAATCAGCATCAACATCAATATCAGAATCAGCATTGACAAAAGAATCAGCCTCAGCATCATCATCAACATCAATATCAGAATCGACATTGACATATGAATCAGCATCAACATCAACATCAATATCAGAATCGACATTGACATAAGAATCAGCATCAACATCAATTTCAGAACCAACATTGACATAACAATCAGCTTCAGCATCATTATCAACATCAATATCAGAATTAGCGTTGACATAAGAATCAGCATCAACATCAATACAAGATCAACGTTGACATAAGAATCAGCATCAGCATCAACCTCGCATCGCATCAGCCTCAGCATCAACATCAACACCAGCCTCAACACCAGCCTCAACCTCAACATCAGCTCAGCATCAGCCTCTACTTCAACATCAGCTCTACTTCAACATCAGCCTCTACTTCAACATCAGCCTCTACTTCAACATCAGCCTCAACATCAACATCAGCCTCAGCATCAGCCTCTACTTCAACATCAGCCTCAACATCAACATCAGCTCAGCATCAGCCTCTACTTCAACATCAGCCTCAACATCAGCATGATCATCAGCATCAGCCTCAACATCAGCCTCAACATCAACATCAGCCTTGACATCAGCTTCAACATCAGCATGATCATCAGCATTAGCATGATCATCAGCATCAACATGAACATCAGCATCAACATGAACATCAGCATCAACATGAACATCAGCATCAACATGACATCAGCATCACATGATCATCAGCATCAGCATAATCATCAGCATCAACATGAACATCAGCATCAACATGATCATCAGCATCAACATGATCATCAGCATCAACATGAACATCAGCATCAACATGAACATCAGCCTCAGCATCAACTCAGCCTCAACATCAACATGAACATCAGCATCACATCAGCCTCAACATCAACATGAACATCAGCATCAACATGAACATCAGCATCAACATGAACATCAGCATCAACATGAACATCAGCCTCAGCATCAACATCAGCCTCAACATCAACATGAACATCAGCATCAACATCAGCCTCACATCACATGAACATCAGCATCAACATGAACATCAGCATCAACATGAACATCAGCATCAACATGAACATCAGCCTCAGCATCAACATCAGCCTCAACATCAACATGAACATCAGCATCAACATCAGCCTCAACATCAACATGAACATCAGCATCAACATGAACATCAGCATCAACATGAACATCAGCATCAACATGAACATCAGCTCAGCATGAACATCAGCATCAACATGAACATCAGCATCCGCCTGCTTTGAAAACTTTGGGGAAGGCAAGTGGAGAGGGAAAATCTCCATCCTGCTGTTGACAAGCAACCACTGGCCATGTGTTGGCGCCACCAGAAGCAGGCAGACTGGGGAACCACACGTGCCCACATTACGTCTCTCATGTTCCTACCCATCTGCATCTCATGCTGTAGTTGTCCATCCAAAGAGTATGTCCTGAATTTTCCCATGTGTGTGACAGAAGATGGAATCACCAAATTCCATCACACGTTGGGCCTGGCATCCCTCAGTTCTCCACAGCACCTTTTTGGCCTCCGTGTCGATTCCGAACAGCTCACAATGGTATGTCACTGTCATCATAGAAACATCAGCAATTTTACAGCTCACAATCCTTTGTCACTGTCATCATAGAAATATCAATATTTTGGGGGTTACTTTTTTGTCACATCACTAACGGCAGTTCTACAAGTCAACACTGTCTTGTTTGGCTCTAACAGGGACACCAGCAGAGTGGTTGGTTGCACTGTAGGGAAAGGTTAGTTAAAGTCCTTCTGCAAGCAACACAGCAGTGGATTGACTGATCACAAGGAAAATTTAGACAGCTCACACACACTCACATGCCACACACAGGCACATGCACACGCACACGCCCACACACACCCACACACACCCACACACACACACACACACACACACACACATGCATGCACACACACACATGCATGCATACACACACATGTATACACCACACACACACACACATACGAGTACTATTTGCATGAGATTCACTTCAAAATGGAATATCAAAATATATATTCCGTTTTGAAGTGAATCTCATGCAAATAGTACTCATGTCTCGCTTTGAAAAGCAAAAGACGGGCAATGTCCATTAATGATTATAGGCCTATATCTAGATACAGAAATCCTATGACTGTTGCACCTGAATCTTGATCATGAGCTCCTATTGTTACATGGAAAATATCTTAATGATTAAATATGCTTTAATTGTTGAAACTCTATGCATGACTTTTCAAATTTATCCCATGGTGTCCATGACATTAAAACAGGAATAACTTTTGTTTACAATAAGTGACCGATGACTTTTCTCTATCCATCAGATTGGAAATCTACCAATCTCACAAAAGTTATCCTTGGGTGTTTGTAAGATACCACAGTGTTGATTGTGTCTGTTTCTGACTCTTGAGTCACACTCTCTGGGTTTTTCTAGTCGTTAACATCATTGTTTTTGCTTTGTCAACGTTAGCATCTGATATCCAGTCATGGCATTATCCACAAAAAAATGCTTAAAAAGATTTTGGAAGATCATTTGTACAGTCTGCCAGTAAAAGTGTTGTCCTGCATAGACAGACATACCCCCTGCCCCTACACACACACACACACACACGCACGCACGCACTCATGCGCACACACACACACACACACACACACACACACACACACACACATTCTCTCTCTCTCTCTCTCTCTCTCTCTCTCTCTCATCATATTCTCATGCTTGCTCTTTAATTATTGCGCCTTTTTTTTTTTTTTTTTCTTTTTTTTTTTTAAATTTTTTTTATTGTGCTTTGATTGGTTTTTGTTTGGTTTTTTGTACTCAAATCAAATTCTTCATTGATTTTTTTTTTTTTGTTGCTTTGATTGGTTTTTGTTTGGTTTTTTTGTACTCAAATCAAATTCTTCATTGATTTTACTTCATATTTCGTTTCTGAATGAGTGCCTTTTTATAACATTACCTTAATATTGTATCTCTGTCTTATTTCTTACCTGTTGTTGTTGCTCTTTCTCACCCTTTATCAAAATCTTATGTTTTATGGACATAGTTTGATGATAGATGGTGGTGGATTGATGTTTTCAGTCATCTAACCTCATCATATTCTCATATTTGATCTATAATCATTGCGCCTTTTTTTTTTTGTTTGT
This sequence comes from Stramonita haemastoma, assembly GCA_030674155.1. NCBI lineage: Eukaryota > Metazoa > Mollusca > Gastropoda > Neogastropoda > Muricidae > Stramonita > Stramonita haemastoma. The sequence goes on along the minus strand of CM060342.1, from coordinate 6,491,292 downwards.
TTGTTTGTTTGTTTGTTTGTTTGTTTGTTTGTTTGTTTATGTTTTGTTTTGTTGTTGTTGTTGTTTGTTTTTTTGTGTTTTGTTGTTGTTTTTTTGGTTTTGTTTCTTTGTTTCTTTGTTTGCTGTTTATTATTCAAATCAAAATCATCATTGATTCTTCCTTCTTATTTTCGTTTTTGAATGAGTGCCTTTTTTATAACATTACCTTAATATTGTATCTATGTCTTATTTCTTACCTGTTGTTTGATACTTGGTGTGGTTTGCTCTTGGTAATTGGATCATTATAATGTTCTTGTTTTAGTTGAGGCTGTCTTTTATCTTGATGTTATCCCTGAAAGGGGCGGGGACTGGATGTAAAAAAGCACATGATGCTTATCTATTATCCTCGAATAAAAGAATTTTGCCTTGCCTTGCCTTGCCTTGTCTCTCTCTCTCTCTCTCTCTCTCTCTCTCTCTCTCTCTCTCCTCTCTCTCCTCTCTCTCTCTCTCTCTCTCTCTCGGTGGCTTCCCTTGCTTGGTTACCGGCAAGAAGTGTTTTGCTCACCAGCAGATTAAAATTTAACAATTTGTAGTTAAACTCCTGCCAGCAATGCCTGTTAGTGGTCTGCCTTCATCACTAGAAAGTGTGATGAATGCACTTCTGCAAGGAATGCACCTGACTTCCTACAAAGTAGAGGGAAAGTCAAATCAGACAATAGTTGTGCTTCGCCTCTCAGCATCAACAGCAATGCACCAAGCCAGTGTACAACTAGGTCAAAATGACATGGCGATATTTTAACGAAAGTGTCCTGCACAGATTTCACGTGACAGAAGGAGAGCCAAGACACACAGGGCGACCATGCAAAAGGCAAGTCTTTCTTCATCTTTGTCTCCCCTCTTCCATCCTACTCCTCCCAGTTTATTTTACAACAATCACAACAGAACAGTAGCTGAAACTTTTTGTGGTGAAAACATTAGTGTTTGTGAAGATGACTGTAAGAGCAAATGTGACGAAGAATGCCAGCAAAACAACACAGTGTGCAACATTACACTTCAGTCAGATGGCTACAGTGACCAACAGTTGAAAACCAGTGATGCTGTGACTCATTCTGAGGCATTGAACAGTATAGATTTACCTGTGGTCTGAAATGTGACAGGATCAGAAGATGACAGTTGGCTTCTAACGTTGCAGAAGAAACACCAGAGTGTTGTGTAAGAGGTGCTGGAAACATTA
>CM060342.1:6445079-6485079 GCA_030674155.1 Stramonita haemastoma | reverse complement strand
TCTCCTGGAGTTAACATCAGTGCTGACTCCACTCTCCCCAAAAGTCTTTCGAAACCGAGGCCGTGTGTGAACGCACGCAGAACATCTTGGGCACACGTTAAATCCTGTTCCGCTTTTTGTAAGAGTAGGCCATCCTGTGCCGGTGGGAACAGATGACAATGTTATATTTACAAAACTGCATACACACGGGGACCGGATGAAAAAAAGCATGATTGCTTATTCTGTTATCCTCGATATAAAAAAAAAAAATAATAAATAAACAAGTGCAGGATCAGGCTTTGTTATCCCTGCTTTCAAAATTCAAAAATCCTATTGCCCTGGAAAAAGTTTTTCTATTTTTACAGCAGAATTATATGCAATTTTTATGGCTTTAGTATTTTTATGTGACTGGCATCAGGCAAAGGTTGATATTGTTTTCTGTGTTGACTGGAATTCAAAGATCAGGGAAGATCTATTGTTTGATATAAGATCTTGATACATATCAGTATGTCTAGAGGTATTGAAATAGTATTTTGCTGGATTCCCTCACATTGTGGTATGTTTTGGAATGAAACAGCAGATAAATTGGCTAAACAGGGTGCGAAGAGAAATACGACAGAAAGTACATTAAAACTTGATTTTCATGAAATTAATTCACTATTAAATTATATGCATAGACTCTATCCACGAGAAAATTCAGATTTGGGGTCTTGCCCAAAGCACATTTTAAAGTTAATATTTAAGCTGCGTTTAAACTCCTGGAAAACCAAGTATTCCCAAAAAGGCAAAATGTGGTATGTGCTTGTTCTCACCCTTTATCTTGTGAACACATTCTTTTCGATTGCCCTATCTTGACATCGTTATACAAAAAGTCTGGTATCATACTCATAGATCTATCTGAAAAGGGAATCTGTGGGTTTACTCACTTGTAGACCAGAAATTGTTGATATTGCTAAAGTTATTTCTCGGTCTGCTATTAATTAATGTTCTGTTATAGGTTTTCTTTTGAATTTATTCCTTTATTTGTTGGGTTTGTTTTAGCTACTTTTAATGCTTGTTTAAGTCTAATATCACCTAGACTAGAGTGGAACAGACTTGAAATGAAAAACAAACAAATGCCAAAAAATAGTGTATGGTGATGCAATGTCATTTGTCATGGCAAACATCACCAGATGGTAGACCTATTTATTTATTCTTTTATTTCAGGATTATGGAGTAAGCATTCGTGTGCTTTTTACATGCAGTCCCCTTATGTATGCAGTTTTGTCAATTTTGTTATCCGTTCCCACCAGCACACAATGGCTTACTTTTCCGAAAAGCGGAACAGGTTTTTATTAACGTGTGTGCAAGATGTTCTGCGTGCGTTCGCACATGGGACCTCGGTGTATGGTCTCACCTGAAGGCCTATGATCAATGTACAGATTTACAGATTTTCTGCACTCATTTAGCTCTGTGTCTCTCTCTCTCTCTCTCTCTCTCTCTCTCTCTCTCTCTCTCTCTCTCTCTCTCTCTCATTGTTTGTTTGTTTTTTTTTATTCAAATCAAAATCATCATCGATTCTTCTTATTTTCGTTTCTGAACGAGTGTTGTTGTTTTTTTATAACATTACGTAATGTTGTATCTCTGTCTTATTTCTTACCTGTTGTTTGATACTTGGTATGGTTTCTTGCTCTTGGTAATTGGATCATTATAATTGTTCTTGTTTAGTTGAGGCTATCTTTTTATCTTGATGTTATCCCTGAAAAGGGCGGGGACTTGATGTAAAAAAGCACATGTGTGCTTATCTATTATCCTCAAATAAAGAATTTTGCCTTGCCTTGCCTTGTCTCTCTCTCTCTCTCTCAAACTAAGCCTTTGACTCTGTTCAACATTACAAACTTCTAGAATGTTTAATAAGCCAAGGTGTGAATGGAAAGTTTTTGGGTTTATTGAAGGCAATGTATTCTTCCTTGGTCTCATGTGTACGTGCAAACTGTGAACTGACTGAATATTTTGAGTGTCCAGTTGGGGTAAGACAAGGTTAGGTTGTGTCTAAAGTCCTACATTATTTTCTGTTTTTGTTAATCAGCTTGCTATTCACATGACTGGTAAGGCCTGATAATGTCTGGTAAGAGTTGTATGCCATGTCTTCCCTTAGTTCTTGGGCACGAAGCCATGCAGGAAATATAATAATAATAATATAATAAAATGGAGGCTTATATAGCGCGAATTCCCAAAAACATGGGCTCACCATGCTGTACAATCAAATCAATTGAAATAGGTTACATATGAACGTGAAAAAATTGACTAGCACAAAAAAAAAGGAAAAAATGCATGCACATACAATACACAGCATATTACATGGCCAGAGAATAAAAGTAAAATAAGAGCAATATCATCAAGAAAATGTGCAGTGCAGTGCAATGCATACACACACACTCACACTCACACACACACACACACACGTGTGCGTGCATAAATTACACACATACACAAAACACACAACATGTAATAACAAAGAAAACGGCACATTCACAGATTTACCCTACATGTACTCACATTAACCAAAAAAAAAAAGATGAAGTAAAATAGAAATGAATAACCTTATCATATCCCAAAACAGCAAAAGACCAGCACTAGGGTCAGAGATTAGTCAATCAAATGGGAAATCAATTTTGATCTAGAATTTTGATCTAGTATTGCTGTCATAAAGTATTGGTTTAGACTATTACAAATGAATAGTGAAAGAATGCCACACATAGCGTATCAGATGTTCTTGGAATTAGACAAAGGTGGTAAAGATTGCTGGGTATAAAAAATCCGGGAAGTTTTGTGCAAGACAGGATTTAGTTATGTTTGGTTGCTGCAGGGTGTGGGTCAGGTCAAAGAGTTCCTAAGACTATTTAAGCAGAGGCTTGTTGATCTATACATGAATCCAAGAGTGGTCTGCCTATCAGAGACTGTGACAGATAGGACAATTGCAGATCTTTTAAAACTATATTTGAAAAAGAAAAATATGTGACTGATATAGAAACCTACTGTTTTAGAGTTGCCATTTCACAGGCTAGATTTAATGTTCATCCTATTAATGCAAATGTACATCAATTTAATAATGCCCCACAAAAGAAATTCTGTCCATTTTGTAAGTCAGCAAAGGAAGGTGAACAGCATTTTCTTTTCAGGTGTCCCATATATATATATATATATATATATATATAATATATATATATATATATATATATATATATGCTGATTTAAAAAACTAAGTTTCTAGGGGGGTTAGCTTCAACCCCTATCCTGTATCCATGTATTGTTACAAGTGTCAGATAGCAAGCAGATGCACAGTGTCTCCAGGTAATTTTTCATTCAATGAACAGAAGGAAGAAACAGCTGATTGGAATTTAATATTTGCCCTCTAATGTTCTATGTACTTTGACAGTATAATTTTGGTGTATGGTGTTTTTGTGGAGTTAAGCACTGCACTTGAAAGGCTATAAATGATGTGAGTATGTGTGTTTATATGTGTGTGTACGCATGAGCGCGCGTAATATTTTTGCATACAACATTCTGTTTATATTGCATTAAGCTAAAGACAGACATAACTATACTTAGAACGCACAGTTGTGGAATATGGCAACTGTTCTGAAAATACAATAGAATATGAAGGATTTCAGCTATTAGATGTACATTACTCAGTACACTTAATGTTGAATGCTTGTTTTTGGTCCCAGTAGGATTTTGAGTTGTGTTTTGTTCTGTAACTTTGAGCTAAGATTTGTTTGAGTTGTTGGTCTAAATTAGCACTTTTTGTATGATTTTGGAACATGAATTTTCAGGAGCACAGTTTTGGGTACATGCCAAGGTATAATTATGGCAAATTCTGATCAACTGTTAGGTGTAGACATTATATATTCATTTTCTTCACTTTTTTCTTCCCTTTGAATTGTATTGTGGCCAAAGGTTGAAGTACAATAATTTGAATAAATGATTTCAGTGTTCTCTCTCTCTCTCCTCTCTCTCCTCTCTCTCTCTCTCTCTCTCCCTCCCCACACCACACACACACACACACACACACACACACACACACACACATATATCAGTGCTGACTCCACTCTCCCCAAAAGTCCTTTGGATGAGACTAAAATAAACCGAGGCCCTGTGTGCGAACGCTAGCTGAACATCTTGCACACACGTTAAATCCTGTTCCGCTTTTCATAAAGTAGGCTAGGCCATCGTGTGCCAGGTGGAACAGATGACATTTACAAAACTGCATACACACAGGGACTGGATGTAAAAAATCACAAGAATGCTTATCCTAATTGTCCTCGATATAAAAGAATAACATAAAAAAATTTAATGTGTGCCGGTGGGAACAGATGACAATATAAAATTTACAAAACTGCATACACATGGGGACTGGATTAAAAAAGCACATGAGTGCTTATTCCATTATCCTCAATAGAAAAGAAAAATATAAATAAATAAATAAACATAAATCTCTCTCTCTCTAGAGCTCTCTCTGTGAATGTCACCTGTTGTCTTAATTATGTAAACCATCCATATGAGAAATGTTCTATTCATATTTTGTACTATTTTAATGATCATGTGTGATGAGTAATCGATATATTGTGTAAACTTTTAATTAATGATCCTTTTAAGTCAGCTGAATATATTTAAATATCAATCATGATGAACGTGATTTTTTATGACCATAATCGTAAGATTAATTAAGGTGATACCCATTAGAATATATATATGTCCCAATAGGCTACAGCGGAGAGATTCCTCTTGTATTCTGGGATATGATTTTATTTAAAATTCAAGGCATATATATTTCCTTAGAATGAAGTTCATTGATGACTTGCGCGAGAACTGTGAGTGAGTGAGTGTGTGTTTGATTCATTAATCTAATTTATAAAGTCAAAGAAGAGAGCACCCACAAATATATGTGTGTGTGTGTGTGGTTTTTTTCTCCCCTTTTATCAAATTTGATTTGTATGACTTATTTTGTTGATAGATGGTGGTGGATTGATGTTCTCAGTGTTTACCTCAACATTATATTCTATGTTTGCCTTTAATTATTGTGCTTTTTTTTTTTTCAATCAAAATCATGCATTTGTGTTATTATTGATAATGTGTGATAGTTAGTCTATTACTATAATGATATAATATGTTTCTATTATCGTTATAGTTTATTCCAATAAAATTATATGATTGCAGTTCTTGATACAACAACTAAAATAATGAAAGAATGAATGGAAAGGAGGAAAAAGGCAAGCATGACTTCATATGAGTACTGTCAATATATTTAAATAATAACAATTGATATACATACATTAATTAATACCTGTCAATCGAGAAAAATTCTCGATTCACATTATTAGAGAAAGATGCTACAAAAAATCAAGCTTAACTAAAAAAAAAATTACAGAACCCCATATCTAAAAAAAAAGTCTCTACAATGTCTCTAAATCGATCATGCACTGATTACCTGTATTATCAACAAACTAAATACTATATTCACCAGTAACCTTACACCAATAACAAAAAAAAGATTGCAAGCAGTATAAGTTCAAACTATTCGATTTTACAATCATCATAAATTTGTAAAGTAATGATGTGGAAATAGTCTTCGTTTTCAATGATAGCACGAATAAGTATGTAAACTATGTGATATTTGTATAAATTCACTATCAGACCTTTGAACCCCCATACTACCGATTTCAGTATTTTTTTCCATGGCAATTTTCAGTATTTTTCACACTTTTTCAACAGAAGATTAAATGTCTTTTATTTTCTTTCTTTTCTTTTTTTCGTAATTTGTTTCCTCATCCCCCTTCCAATTTCTTTCCATTGTACAAAAGCTCATAAGCTTCTTTTTTTTTTATCAACTAGCAAATCTGGACAGGTCTGATAACTTCATAAGTGATATATGGGATAGTCCTGGATACTGTTGAAAATTGTCATTTGTTTTTAAAGCTTTCAAAAAGGATAATACCAAAATAGATTTTAAATTAAAAAAAATTTTTTTTTAAAATCCAGTCCCCGTGTGTATGCAATTTTGTAAATACTGTCATCTGTTCCCGCCAGCACACAATGGGCTATTCTTACGAAAGCGGAAACAGGATTTAACGTGTATGCAAGATGTTCTGCTAATGCACAAGGGCCTCGGTTTACAGTCTCATCCGAAAGACTTGTGGGGAGAGTGGAGTCAGCACTGATGTTAACTCCAAGGAAAAAAATCACCTCGAACAGGAATCAAACTCGGGTCGTCAAATTGCGCGGGCAGTATTCTGACCACCAGGCTATCCTGTCCCCCCCCTCCCCTGTGTGTGTGTGTGTGCTAGTGAAGAGGGAAAGGGGGGGGGGAGGAGGAAGACAAGAGGAGGGAGGGGAGATAGGGTGGGGAAACTAGTGAAGAGGGGAGGGAGGAGAAACACTATGTGAGGGAGAGAGGGGGGGGGGGGTAGTGGGTAGGGAAGAAAACTAGTGAAGTGGGAAAGAGGGAGGTAGTGGCAGCAGAGAGAAGAGGTAAGGGGGGATGGAGAATAATGGTGTGTGTGTCACTGTGTGTGTGTGTGTGGAGAGAGAGAGAGAGAGAGAGAGAGAGAGAGAGAGAGAGAGAGGAGAGAGAGAGAGAGAGAGAGAGAGAGAGAGAGAGAGAGAGATCTTAGCTCAAAGTCACAGAACAAAACAATGCAAAGCAAAACTGGGACCAAACTCGATACTAGTTATACCTGACATTGTCAACACAAGCATCAAAGAGAGAGAGAGAGAGAGAGAGAGAGAGAGAGAGAGAGAGAGAGAGAGAGAGAGAGTGTGTGTGTGTTTCTCTGGTGAAGATTGAATAAGATTCTATGCCTTTCTCATAGTTTCTCATTTTAATATCGAGTTGAAGCCCCTGTACAAAAGCAAATTAAAAATTCATCTCATTTTGGAGTGGACTCACCATGATAGTCTGCATGGCCAGAAAACAAGTGCTGTGTATACATATGTGTGTGCGCTTAACTCACTGCCTTGCTGTACAGCACCAGAGCAGAGGTCGTGTTGGACATGATGTAACTTCAGAGTCCAGATGTAACTTCTGAACGACTTCAACCAGTCACTCCGCCGTTTTAACGATCAACTGATTTTTCCGAAGATGCGAGAGGTTTACTCTTCCAGGATTTGTCAAGAAATCAGCGCTTCTATAAATGAAATGAGGAGCTGTGGATTGCTATTTTCCGACCGCGTTCCAATTTTCCACACTCGCAAAATTTGATGCAAGAGACGTAGCGCAGGTTTCAAACCTTCCCCGGCAAAGCGAACAGCAAATTTTGCTGTATATGCATCTATATCCGTAACTGTACCTCGTTTAGCCCCATCCTGGCCTTTCAGCGTCATTTTGCGTTTACTTTTTGCGTCTTTCTTTGCTAGTAAGTGTAGGCCTAGCAGTTTGCAGTCCGCGTTTGGTTTTTCCGCGAAAGTTTAGGTTACACTCCGGTATTATTTTGGGAGTCGGGTAGTACCTTGTATAGAGGTGGGGTTGGAAAATGTTTTGTCGATTTTCACAGATTTTTTTTTTTAAAGAATAAAAAAAAAAAGCACTGTGCACTTGTTTTGGAGATTGAGGACGTAGAGCAATACCAGATAAGTCACGATAAAGTTGGAAATGATCATCAAATGAGGATTTGTTTGTATTCCTATACCCTTGACCCCTGCATGCATATTGGGGTTAGGAAGCCAGCACACGACAAAGGAGTGAGGGGGTACAGCATTTACTGGGGAAAAAAAGTGTTGAAACCTACCAAATGTATGCAAAATTATTACCTGAGTTTTGAGTCAGGGCTAGTCTTTCTGACAAAAGTGTTTTGATTTTTGTCGGTGCAATGCAAGAGTGAAAGTAGAAGGAAAAGAAGTCCAAATACTGGTGTGTAGCCTGTTTACATCACTTCCACCTGGTGTTTTGAAAGTAAAGGTGTCTGCATGCGTTATCAGGGGAGACAAGTAACTGGAGTGAACGATAGCCCAGGGCCTAGCGGACACGTAACACGAGACGAACCACGTGTTGAACGAAAGAAGACGACGACGTTTTCGATTTTCGGAGACAAAAATCGGATTTTGATTAAATGAATACAATCGTATTTCCGTCTTTTCCAACTTTTTCCGGAACAAATACAGAAGATGCACAGGTCTGCTACTTTTTTCCGGAACAAATACGGAAAAATACGGAGGGTGGGTGGGTGGGGAGAGAGAGAGAGAGAGAGAGAGAGAGAGAGAGAGAGAATCTTAATGTAAGTGTAATTGGTTAGTGAACTATTTTTGTAACAATAATCAATAAACAAACCTTTTCTTATTTAAATTCGGATTTTGGTTTCAAAACAGTTACGCACCTGATGATGATATACCGAAAGTACAAGAATAAGAATATTTCTCCTTGAGAAAATTCACTTGCCCTTCACACGAAGTTGATGAACACAGGTTTCCATAATCCATACTTCACACAACACACACAACACACACACACACACACACACACACACACACACACACACACCACAAAACAACTCATACATTCAAATGATATGCTAAAAACACTCTCACTTATTCACTCATAAGACTAATCAACACTTTAAAACTCGTAGCAAGGGAAATGGTTGAAACATTACTGCATTACTAACCACAACGTATCGCTTTGACCGGAGCCATGAAACTGCCTCAATAGCAGGTACCTCACAACCTAATATTTATCTGAAAAACCATTATGATAGCATGTATCAGCATCTCACCTATGTTAATCAAAGCACACTTAATAAGGATTGACACTTACCTCACAGAAAACATGATTGCAAGGTCCTCTAGACCTAAGTACTGTAAACAACGCCTTAGCTGGTACTAGGCTACTAAAAGTCCATGTGGAAAAGAAAACAGGAAAAATGACTGGGAAATGTCTAGATTCATACGTCTTCCTTCACTATGAAAATTTTCTTAACATTTCTAAATTTTACTACAAACTAGAAATACTATATAAACTAAACAAAGTACCAACAAAAAACCCCACCAACTAACATTCCAAGTTTTTGTTGAATTAAGACAAATATAACATTTTGGCACTATTTTCTTTTGTGGATGACTTCAAAAGAGAACCGGTTTTGTCAAAGGTGTCTGATCAACCTTTAGAATTTTGTCCTCATTTTCCAGGAAATTTTTTGGGCGAGTTAATCAGTAAAACACAGTGTTGATTCTAGGGTGGCCCTTGCGCATTTTTTTTCAACTTTGCCGCAAAATAATGTGACCAGTGCGCCATAACGGATGCAAAAAAAACACTTTTAAAAAATGTTGATAGCGCATAATTATTTGAACAAACAGTGCTCCGTGGCAACTGCCGTATAATTTTGTATAATTTCAAAATAACGCTACATGTGTTGGTCTTCACAGTGATACCCCAGAGACGGAAAGATGCACTCATTAGTGCCTACAATCGTCACACTCGTCACATCGCTCTTTCTCCGTTTCTGGTCCAGTGATCTGGAACAACCTCCCTCTCTCCCTTCGTAAAAAGCCTACCTATGACACATTTAAATCCAACCTCAAGACACACTTATTTCAAAGCTAAGACTTTCCTATCCTGTTTCATCATCTGCCCCTGCTCTCAACAGCCGAAATATCCACCGCCCTGCCAAAGTGTTTATACTCTGTGTGTTTATACTCTGTGTGTGTGTGTGTGTGTGTGTGTTGTGTGTCATTGACTTCGTTAAAAATTGTAATTGTTGTTGGCTGCATGCTGCAAGAATTGGTTGAATGCAAGCGCTTTGATTTGTTTTTGCAAGATATAGCGCTATATAAATTCCATTTATTATTATTATCGTCGTGCGAGCGCACGCAGAACATCTTGTGCACACTTAAATCCTGTTCGCTTTTCGTAAGAGTAGGCCATCGTGTGCCGGTGGGAACAGATGACAATATTTACAAAACTGTATACACACGGGGACCGGATGAAAAAAAGCACATGATTGCTTATTCTGTTTCCTCGATATAAAAGAATAAATAAATAATAAAATAAAAAACAACCATCGCAAAACGGGCTGGTCTGACATCATTTCCCTACTCATTTACGTCATAACGTCATTTTCAAAGGAACCTTGTACTCCTGAAACAAGTGACGTAATTGTGACAGAGATCGTTAGCGAAGAGGCTGCGTTCCAGCAGGGTTCAGATGTGGTAGACCAAAGAAGGATTTTCAAAGTGAGAGTCCCTGGCTTGAGAACAATGATAATGGCATAGGGTAGACTATGGGGCATGTATCAAAAATGACTTTGACATCTCTCTCTCTCTCTCTCTCTCTCTCTCTCTCTCTCTCTCTCTCCTCCTCTCTCTCTCCTCTCCCTCTCTCAGTTATGGGATTATGCTTGTGAAACCAGAAAGCATTTGATGTTATAAATCACAAACTTCTTAAAAAATTAGCACTTTACAAATCATCTTACACCCTTGAATTGATCTCCTCTTTTCTTTCTGATAGACAACAGAAAGCATTTTTAAATTGATCTATCTCTGATTTTCTCCCAAACACTTACCAAGTGCCTCAGGGTTCAGTTTTGGGCCCCCTACTTTTTCTGCTTTACATCAGTAATCTTCCTTTATCCATAGATACTCAATGCGACATGTTTGCTGATGACACCACCCTTGAAACATCCACTCTGATGCTCATGTGGTTTATCATACAATGCAAAAAAGTGTCAATAACCTTATTCAGTGGACACATCTAAACCACATGTCTCTTCATCCCAATAGACAAAAGTCGTCAAAATCTGACCCAGTCATTACCCTCTCTCTATATTTCTAACGTAAAAGTCGAAGTAATGAATCAAAGTTTTAGGTGTAACAATAGATAATAACCTCACATTGGTCTAAACACTTAGAAAAAATGTCTAGAAATATAGCATCAAAACTGTATCAGTTTAGAAAAATAAATTTTTTTTTAAATTTACATGCTAGGAAACTATTCTTTTATGCATATATGGGTTATTCTCAGAAACATGTGAGGTTTTTGTGACAACAGACCTTGAAAAATAAATGTCCTTGGAAGTTTATGCCTTTCTTGTCATATATTAACTCTGTTGTAAACTGCAATATGTTGAAAAAATTATGATAATTGGTCTTCTTATAATTGAGCATAAAGGTTCTATTTTTAGCTGTGTTGCGTTGTGACATGGAAACCAAAAGTAGCATTAAAAGATCTTTTTACACAAAATATCAAACAAAAAACACTCACAAAATGCTTTTGTTTTTATCTATAAAACAAAACCATCATTTGGAAGTATGACAATCATAACAAAGCATATTTTTTGCTATTTTTTAATGACACTCTAAGACATTTTGTCACCTAGATTTCAAGTTTGGTTTTTGTACAAATACCACAGCAAGCATCTCCCCAGATTAGCCTGAACTTTAACCACAGAATCATATCTATGAAACTAAACAGTTTTCTTTACATAAGAATGGAAGCTGTTTAATATTAATGCCTCGTAGAAGTATACATGAACATTTGGTTGTGACATGGAAACAGCACCCTTCAAAAGCACAAATCCTGAAATTGTAGTAATGAAAACAAATCAAAACCAAAAACAACCAACTTGAATTGGAAACAATGGATTCTATTAACATTATTTACATAGATTTGTCATTTTAGAGTGATATGTTATGGTTGTGACATGGAAACCACATCCCTCAAAACCCACAAATCACAGAAGTGAAGCAATTTAAACACAAATTGGAAAAAAAAACCCCTTCATCTTAAATTTAGAAACAATGCATTCTATTAACATTATTTACACTGATTTGTCATTTTAGAGTTAGATGTTTTTTGTTATGGCTGTGACATGGAAATCGTTTGGTTGTGACATGGAAACCACACCCTTCAAAACCACAAATCACCCAAATGTAGCAATTTAAACACAAATGGAAAAAAAACACCATCTTAATTAGAAACAATGCATTCTATTAATATTATCGACACTGATTTATATATTAAAGTGATTATATCAATCAACACTATTATTGATCAAATGCTGCATTTGGTTGTGACATGAGAAAGCTGGGAGAAACCAAAGACTGGAACTCTAATTATAGCATCGGATGCTGCCTTTGGCGGAAAAAAAGTATGTGTCAGAGATATTTAAAGTCAAGGTAAAGTGCCAATTTGAAAATCTCGGTCAGTGAAAAAATGTGCCGGTTTTTGCACCAGATTTACATTGTTTGGTTGTGACATGAAAAAAGGGAAACATGGTTGGTCATCTGGGGTTTATTACGGGGATAGGAGCTCCAGCTGATCAAAAACAATGTTTTCTTTATACTTTAACACTGTTTTCTTTATACTGTTAACAGTTTAATTCATCCCTTAGGCTATAATGTGTTGATGACAACATATAGTTTTTAGTAGAGTGAATTGTTAAAATTGGGCCTACTTTGGGAAACCAAGCATCACAACCACAACAAGCATTTGATCTGCCCTCATTTAATGTTTATCACAAAGAAAGTACAATTTTTCTGCTAGGGAACTTGAAACAACATCTGGGCATTAATTTAATAAAGTTGTGTTTCAAATTAGCAGTCTTTCAAGTCCAAAAGAACAATCTGAATAAAGAAAAAAAGTATGCATCACGATGTCACAAATCGCCATGTTGGAATGAACAATTTTGTTAAACAGATTTACAATATTTAAAAGCAAAAACACAAATGCTCACAAAAACTTTTTTTTTTTTTTAAATCAAACACAACCAGTAAACAGCATTCACCACAATTTAAAACTTAAATCAGCCAAATGGCAGATTATAAAGTAGGTCACTATCATGCCTCACATGTTTCTGAGAATGACCCATATATACAATCTCACATTGATTATGCATCTACACTCTGGGATCTAGCGAGTAAAAATTTACTTAAACCTTTGCTTAGCGTTCGCAAAAAAGCCATTAAAATTGTCATTAATAAGTCATCTACTCTAACAGACTTTGACAATAAACAAGCAAATATACTTCCCCTCCTCAGCCAAATTGATATACAGTAAAGGCATTCTCATGTATAAAGTACTCCATGGTAAGACTCCAGATTCTCTTTGGAATATGTTTACTTAAAATAGTTATCGACATGCACACAAAATAAATGTTCCATTCACAACAATTAATCTTTATAAGTCTAGCCTTATGTACTCTGGAGGATGGCTATGGAATAATATTCCAGAGCTCCTAAAATGTGAATCTAATTTTTCGAGATTTAAAACCAGCTTGTTTAATTACTTAATGAATCTCTCTGATTTGGCATTTCTTTCTCCAAACATGTATTGAACCCAAACATGTATTGAACCTATTATCAACACTGTTATTGTCACTCAGTATGTCTCTTGCCCTTTGTCGTAGTTGTTCTTATCACCATCATCATCAGCATCGTCATCATCATCCTCTACACCATCATCCTCATTAGCGTCATTTTTGTCATCCTCATCGCAGTTATTTGTGTTATCATAATTATCATCATCATTCTTGTTATTATTAATATGATTATTTACATGACTAGATGGATACGTTTTAGAAATGTTAATATTTGCAAAATAATGCTCTCTCTCTCTCCTCTCTCTCTCCTCTCTCTCTCTCTCCTCTCTCTCTCTCCTCTCTCCCAGTCTGGTATTTAAAGTTGTATTCATATAATTTGCTTTACATCTGACATGGTTTGATTTGATTTTTTTTCCTTTTCCTTTCAAAAAGAAATTGGTTGGTTGAGAGGTTTTATTGTTGGTTATTTGTGTTCTTTTATGCCCAGAGGGCTGGTTGTAAAAAAGCATGTTTGCTTATGCCATGACCCTCTTCAAATAAAATGTATTCAGTTCAATTCAGTTCTCTCAGTATGGGAGGAAAATCAAGACTTTGATATTGGATGTCACCTCTTTTCTCATCGAGATCTAGATTTTCTCTCTCTCTTCTCTCTCTCTCTCTCTCTCTCTCTTCTCTCTCTCTCTCTCTCTCTCTCTCTCTCTCTCTCTCTCTCTCTCTCTCATGGGAGGGATGAGGGGCAAGACTTTGATATTGGCTTTCACCTCTTCTCATCTAGATATCTCTAACTCTGAAGTGGAAATAGTGGAATACTAAATTGACTTTGAACCCCCCCCCCCCCCTCTCTCTCTCTCTGTGCCATATGGGAGGAAAAGATTGACTTTGATATTGGCTTTAACCCCTTTTCTCATCTAGATCTAAGTCTAGTTCTCCCTCTAACTCTGAAAAAAAATGCAAAATTGACTTTTGACTCCCCCCCCCCCCCCCCCCCTCTGTCTCTCTCTCTCTCTCATATGATAAGGTGGGGTGGGGTTAAGACTGATTTTGGATCTGCCTCTTTTTTCATCTAAATCTAGCTTTCTCTCCAATTCAGAATGTGAAAATACAAATTTGACTTTGACTCTCTCTCCCTCCTCCCCCCCCCCCCTCTCTCTCTCTCTTGTATTTAAACAATGCATCTCTCCTGTATCTATCTATGTAGTATGCATCCCTCCACATTTGAATGTACCACAATCTGGAAATAAAACTTTACCCCCTCCCCTTTCTCTTGCCCCCCCCCCCCCCCCCCCTCTCTCTCTCTCTCCTCTTTACTGTGTCAGAAAATTATTCTACAGACTAGCTGCAATATGTAAGGTGTATGTTATATCCTGTCTGCCTGCATACCATCCTGTTTGTTTTGTTTCTCGTCCTTGAAAAATAGCAGAAATGAGAGCACTAATGGTATTATGAGCAAATACTACTTTCTGCTTGTCCCCTTTTTTATGAAGGGAAAAGGGGGGGGGGGGTAAAATGCCCCCATGTTTTTCATTTTATGGGGTTTCTTGGGCCTCCTTTTTTGAAATCCTAAAAATCAACACTGAAAATGTAGTGCTGCTACCTACTTTTAAATCAATTAAATCAAGATGCGTCAGTGACACAATAGATCTATTTAGGTCGATGTCCAGTTTACACCTTTTTCAAAAAACAGAATAAATCTTCTGTGTTATAATTTCATGTCCAATCATCATCACCAGCCATCTTGCAGTAGAAATTTTATATGCTGCTTGTCTCTGCTGTTTGTAGTCTGTTTACAACTGCCAGGTCACATGCTCTTCCACTGAAGCAAAACCAGGAGCACGTGATGCGAGACAAGTGAAATATTGGTCAGTGTATTAGTCACGTCCACTGCTGTTTGCATCATCATCACTGACA
This sequence comes from Stramonita haemastoma, assembly GCA_030674155.1. NCBI lineage: Eukaryota > Metazoa > Mollusca > Gastropoda > Neogastropoda > Muricidae > Stramonita > Stramonita haemastoma. Next base: position 6,469,906 of record CM060342.1, on the reverse strand, counting down.
TAGGAATCGTCTCTGCAGTGAAAAACACATTCAATTGCCCTGAAAAGTGCATTTGAAACACTGCCAAACACAAACACTTATTGTCATGAAGCACGCAGCAAGAATGATGCTTTTATTCACTTTTCTGGAATTTCTGTCATGTCCATGTCATCACCGACAGCTGTACAGAAATGCCCACAATCATAACTGACACATGTATTCATTCATCTTACACCAGCCATGTAAAACAACATAGCAGAGATCAAATTCAAAAGCTGAAAAACTCGACTCCTAAGGTTTGCTTTGCCTTGTGACATTGCAGACCATGATTAAGGGGTCATCTCAATGGTGGATTTAATGAAAAAGCAGATTTTATTGTGCTTGTCATGTCCATGTCATAACTGACACACATTCTTTCTTTCAAAAAATAAATATACGAAAGAGAACCTGACTGCTTGTGAGCATTTCATTGTATTTAAAATGGGCATAAATTTTTATATGATTTCACTTTTGAAATTCTATGACCTATGTCCCGTTTTTTAGCATGACCTTTTGGCACCCTCTCATACACATACATCACACACACACTCTCTCTCTCTCTCTCTCTCTCTCTCTCTCTCTCTCTCTCTCTCTCTCTCTCTCTCAAATTCCATTCAAGGAAACTGTGTTTTTTTCTCAAGCTTATATACAATCCTCAATAGACTATGCTGCAACCCTGTGGGATTCTGCCAGTGCAAATTACTAAGTCTGTATAAACGTGGTCTTAAACAGATCCTTCTGAAGAAAACAACCTTGCTAGAAGTGGACTATACTCAGTTAAATATTCTTCACCTACGCGTACCAAAGACTAAAATATAACAAAGGCATCATGATGTTTAAGATAATGGCAGGAAATATCCCCACATCCTTAAAAGATAAATTCCCAATGAATCATTCAAGAAATACGGAAAAACCAAGTGTCCCAATCCCAAGAATAGACTTGTTCAAATCTTGTTTACTATACTCAGGCCCTACGCTGTGGAACTCCCTTCCTGATTCAATTAAACAGCATCAATCATTAACCTTAAAAAATCACCTTCTAATCCACTTAATGCATCAAAAATAGTAAACCACACTTCCCCCTTCTCAAACTCTCTCCCCTTTCCCTCACACACACCACACCCACTTTCTTTTGGGTAGTCTGTGCAGGATTTTGTCTTAATTCAGATATAATAGGTTTTTAAAAAAAACCCATTTTTGTTAGGTGTTTTTTTGTTTTGTTTTCACCCTCTGCCCCCCTTTCTTTTCACCTAGAGCTCTTTCCATTAGGAATGCTTGTTTTTCTCATCTGTCATCTCTCTCTTTCACTATCCCTCCCTTTGCCAATCTCTGACTATCGATAGTCTGTCAATCTCTTTTTATCTCTCACTTCCCCCCCCCACCTCCCACCCCTTTCTTCTTATTTTCTGTGTTTCTTTAAGTCAGCATCTGGACACTTCCCTAGTATCTCTACTCACACACTCAGGCACACAGACACACACACACACACACACACACACACACACAGTGACTCTCTCTCTCTCTCTCTCTCTCTCTCTCTCTCTCTCTCTCTCTCTCTCTCTCTCTCTCTCTCTCAAGTACCAATTGAAGAGGGCAAGTTTTCCGAAAACACACACTTCTTCATATATATATAATAAAAGCATAGTACTGCCATGGAATCAAACCCCAATTGGAACGGTCAAATAAATAATGTTTAGAATGCAATACATTGAGACCAAGAAAGATTGGGACTACTATTTTTGCTATCAAAAAACTATTTTTTGCTATCAAAATACTATTTTTGGCCTGTCCATATATTATTTTCCATTTGCTGGGGTAGGCAGGTCTAGTTATATAATTTCATTTAGAATTCAAGGCATATGATTACTTCCTTTAGAATCAAGTTTATTGATGACATGCGTGAGAACCTGTAAATGTGTGTGTGTGTGTGTGTGTGTGTGTGTGTGTGAATCATTATCCAATTTATAAAAATGTTATGCTTTTTTCTTTTTTTTTTCTGTTCTTTTTTATAACTGGGATGTCCTATGTAATTTGAACATTATTGGTAGTACTTCTCCCCCCCCCCCCCCCCCCCCAATAAGGATATCAGTTGATATTTTTTCCCTTTTATCAAAATGCTATGATTTATATGGCTTATTTTATTAATAGATGGTGGGGAATTGATGTTTTTAGTTGTTTATCTCATTATGTTCTCTTGCTTGCTCTTTATCTATTAGCACTTAAAAAAAAAAAAATCAAAATCATCATTTGATTGTTATTTATTTCCTTTTTTTTTTTTTTTTTTTTTTTTTTTTTTTGAATGAGTGCATTTTTATTACCTAATTATAGTCTTGCTATTCTTATTTTCTATCTGTTGTTTGGTACTAGTTATGGTTTCTTGCTCTTGGTATTTGGATCATTATTGTTGTTTAGTAAAGGAGTTTTTTTTTTATCTAGATCTTATCCCTGATAAGGGTGGGGATTGGATGTAAAAAAAGCATGTGAGTGCTTATTCATTATCCTTGAAATTAAAAAAAATTGCCTTACCTTGCCTTGCCTGTCTCTCTCTCTCTCTCATGTGAACACACACACACACACACACACACACACACACACACACACACACACACACTTTTGACTCAATATGAAATTAAGTGTAAACATAGACAAAAATAAGATGATGGTATTTAAGAAAAGGGGATACTTAGGAAAACATGGGGAAAAAATTTGATAATGAAAGATTAGATTGTAGTCAACAATTATTGCTATTGGGGATTTAATTTTACATCTATTAGTACAAAGAGAGGTACATCACATTTGGTTACTAAAGGCAAAAAAGACACTATTCGGCTTAACAAAGTTTTCCAGAAGTGCAAGGAAATGACAGTCAGCACATTCTTTAAAATTTTTAATACCCAAATCCAATCAATACCGTTATATTCAACTGAAATTTGGGGGTTGCATAGACTAGAACAGTTAGAAAAAGTACATTTATTCGCTTGTAAAAGGTTCTTAGGTGCGCCTGCCAGGACACCAAATAAAATTGTATATGGAGATCTTGGGAGGTACCCAGTGTATGTAATTTATACGTATATGTTGCATGTGTAAGATTTTGGCTTAAACTATTACCCATGGATTCTAAATGATTGCCACATAAAGCTTATCATATGTTGTTAGAATTAGATAAAAAGGGTAAACAATGCTAGGTCTCTAAAATCAGGGAAGTACTATGCACTACTGGGTATAATATCATTTGGTTAAATCAAGGGGTAGGAGGCATAAAACTGTTCTTACCTGCCTTTAAGCAAAGACTTGTACTAGTTGTAGATTGGTTTGCTCAGGAATGGACTGGCACCATTAGAGATTGTGAGCGGTATGATGTGTACAGAAACTTTAAAACTATTTTTAAAAAAGAGAAGTATATCCTGAAATGGATACATATTGTTTTCGCGTTGCAGTTACACAAGTAAGATTCAATGCTTTACCTCTGAACAATAATACACAGCGCTATAATTGTTCAAACAAAGTTGAGCAATGCCCTGTTTGTATCTATAGACCAAATAGAGAATGAAGAATACTTGTTTTATTCAATTGTCCTGTTTATGAAGATTTGAGAAATGAGTTCCTTAAAGATTTCAAAAGACTTCCTTTCCACATGCTACTCAAAGCTACAGTACATACTGATAGACACAATTTGTCACGATTCATTTCTCATGCAATTTACAGAAGAAATAAGATAATTTTTAGCAATTGATTCTAGTAATAATATTGATGAATACTACATTTCTAACAATGTTGATTATGATGTACGTGAATTATTTTGTGATGTATACCCAAGATAATTATAGCTGATGTAACTTTATTGTTTATTATTGCTGTTACCTTATTTCACATACATACGTTGATAGTAATATGTTTATAACACGTGTCATTTGCCCACACTCTATGCCCACCATTCTTTTGTATTGTGGCCTAAGACCGATGTACAGTAAAAGTCTAAACTCTCTCTCTCTCTGTACACACACACACACACACACACACACACACACACACACACACACACAACAACCATAAAAATGTTAGCAACTTAACATTGTTCCTTGAGAAATAAAAGAATGTGCATATTTCAGCTGCTGATGTGGGTCTCTGGAAAGTGGATGAATTAAAAAAAAAAAAAGTTTTAATCCTGTCATGCTCCCCTACCCCCCCCCCCCCCCCCCCCCCCCCCTCTTTCAATAAAAAAAACAAACTAGTATTAGACTGATTTCCCTGTGCATGCTTATTCCTATTAAATACTAAAATAGTGTAAGTGAACTGTCAAAAAAAAAAAAAAAAGGTTACTAACACACTTAACAAAAACATGCTTTACATTCAAGTTAACTGAGATTCACAGACTGTATCTATCTAGATTTTTGAGGATGTATTCAGCAATGATAGTTTTAAAAGTGACAAGAGTGTTGGTAATGGATTGTTTAAAGCAGTAATGGAGAAATGCATTGTATACATCAATATACTCATGTCCAGGGTTATGAGCTGTGTGTAGTGTATAATAAAAAAATTATGAATAGTCATTACAGGAAGCCATGTGCACAAGAAAAAGTTTTGGTTGCAAGTTTAAAATAGAATAATGCAGATTCAACAAGGACATCAAGCATATATATTCTACTACTGTATTAGACCATTTGAATATTTTGGAAAAGAAAAGTACCTGTCAGTTGTTTCTAGAACTATTTCCAAAGAAGCACAATTAATTATGAATTTTTGTCCATCACTTTGCAAAAAGAGCAGAGTTCTCATTCTCTTAACAGTCTTAGATCATTAGGAATTTAGTCTGTGATCCTTCAAATTCAATGCCCTATGTTTGAGTTTATGGAGTGAGAAGAACATGGCAGCTGAGGAGATTTTTGACAGATGTGAAGTGTGCTGATGTGGTTAGGTTGTTGATGTAGTTAAGAAATAAACCAAACAAAAACTATAAAAGGAACAAGCTCATGTGTAGTATGAAGGGATAGCAATGTAGTTTACTGTAATTAGATTTTTTTTCTGTTAATCAAACAAGCGTATTTTCCTACAAGTACTAATCCTCAGAGCACTCTCCCTTCTCCCCCTCTCCTCCTCATAACTGATAATAGATGAGTGAAAATATACAACTTGTCCCCATCCACATGTACTTTGCTCTCAGAAAGTCATTGGTATGTTTCTGTTTTGGTGTCCCAACTTGTTTCACGTGACATTAGTTGGGTTTTTTTCCCTGTCACTGCTGTTTTAGTGTAACTCCACAGCAGTTTCAGGAATTCATCCTGTTCACTGGTCAGTGTTGCATTCATTTTTAACTGCTCTTTTATTTGTTGCTTCTCCCCATGACTGTATTAATCGTGTTTGGTTTGTTTATCTTTGCAGAACTTTACGTGATGCTGAATCAGAAAAAGTTTTGCTGCTTCCTCTGCTATGCTTTGACCGAGGTGTGTTTCCTTTTTTTTTTTCTTTCATTGATGATAGAGCACCAAAATACATTAATTAGTATGATGTGTGTTCACACTGTGTATTGTCTTGTTGATATATGTATTCTCTAAGTCAGTTGGATGAGGGGTTTGAAGTGATATTCCTGTAAAAAGTTTTATGAATAAATCTGTGATATAAATTGGCATTGGCTCATACTCATAGTACTTGTAAGGGGACAAATTGTTTCCATTTTATAATGTCAAGTACATATATATATATATATATATATATATATATATATATATATATATATATATATATATATATTATATATATATATATATATATATATAGAATAATAGATCTAATTCATTCTTCCCCTTGCAATGTTTAGTTTGGAATCACTTTGTACTGCAGTGTTAAATTAAACTCATGTTATATATTTACATGTATCTGGGTCTAAAGAAACTAAAACATTTGCTCTGTTTACTCAACCATTGATCACTGAAGTTTACTTTGGTCAAATTGCTTGTTTGTGTGTGTGTGTGGGGGGGGGGGGGGGGGGGGGGAGAGGTGCAGGTTGGTTCCACACTCAAATATCTTTGAGCAAGAGATGGGGTCCCACAGGGGAGCATCCTGTCTCCGACTCTCTTCAGTATAAAGATAAACAACATTGTCAAGTCAGTACATCAGGGTGTGGAATGTTCCCCGTTTGTGGATGATTTTGCTCTCTACGCTATGGGCAGCTCTTTTGCAGAAGTTCAGAGACGGATACAACTCTGTGTGAACAAGGTGCAGGAATGGGCAGAGGTCGGTGGATTCAAGTTTTCGGCCACAAAAACGAAGTGCGTCCACTTCACTAACATGCTCAGAGAACACTTCCCGGACCCCGTCATTCACTTGGGAAAATCCACCATCCTGGCAGTGACGGAGGCCAAATTCTTAGGGGTTGTTTTTGACCAGAGACCGAATTTCAGAAGTCACATCCAACACCTGAGAACATCCTGTCAGAAAGCCCTGATCCTCCTGCGGATGATCACCCATACCGATTGGGGAGCAGATTGGAAAACACTGCTACATATCTACAGGGCGCTGGTGCGCTCCAAACTGGACTATGGGTGTCTGGTGTATGGATCGGTGAGGCCTTCCTACCTGAAAGCTCTGGACCCCATCTACCACTTGGGGCTCAGAATCTGTCTCGGAGCATTCCGAGCAACACTGGTGTATATTCTGTACACAGAAGCAAGAGAACCCTCTGAAAAACCGCCGTCTGAAATTGACTGTCAACTTTTATATGAAACTCTATTTGGACCCTGTTTATGATTGTGTTCTCAAACCCTGGTTTCAGGCCAGGTTCGAGAAATCTCCCTCTGCCACCCCTCCTGTAGGGATTCAGATCCTTCCTGATCTCAGGGGGGGTGGGTATTGATTTGGGTGCTATCTGCGACTTCCCCAAGTTCCCTGAGACACCTATATGGATGGGGAAATCCTGGCTGTCCGTTTCGATCTTGCGTTCATAGGAAAGATGTCACCATTTCGATGGCATAAAAGTTCTTTTTTCCAAGAACTCTATATGTCATATCCATCCTACACAAGCGTTTTTGCAGACGGATCCAAGTCAGGAGTGGGAGGCCTGCGCCGCCTATTGTCCCGCCATCAAGAAGTCCGCGCTTTCTGAGCACCTGCTTTCAGATGCCTCAGTGTACATGGCCGAACTTAACGCTCTTGTCTTGTCCCTACAACTGATTCATCAATCAGGAAAGAAAGTGGTCTTGGTTTGTGCGGACTCACTCTTACAGTCTTAGCTCTGGAGACTATCACTTGTAGGAACATAAATCATCCTAAGCTTTAGGAGTTCTACCAACTGTATACTTCCTTGAGACGGGACGGGTGCGATATTGTTTTGGTGTGGATCCTGGGGCATGTGGGCATTCAAGGCAACAAAACGGTTGACCGACTCGCTAGGTGTGCTACAGAGCAGGATATTTCTGGGTCTATGGTGCAGTTCACAGATCTGAAAGCTAGAAGCGAACAATACGTGCAATCCCTCTGGCAGGAGGAACAGAACACCAAGATAGACAGCAAACTTTTTCAGATCTGTCCTAACCTGAAAGAGGTTTTCCCTCTGTGTATCAAAAACCAAAGGGAAGCAACAGTGCTCACCAGGATACACACGGGTCATTCTTATATCATTCGCGTTTATTTGCTGAAAGGCGAGGGAACCCCATGGTGTGTGATTTGTGATGTGCGGGTAACCATCAGGCATCTGCTCCTGGAGTGTCGGGATGTTCAGGATATTAGGCAGAAGCATTTTACTGCAGACTCCTAAAGATCCTTTTTCGGGATGTTCCAAAGGACACTATTTTTTAACTTCCGGAGAGAATCAGGCTTTTTCTGTCTGATATGAGTGAAGGTGGTATAGTTGGTCTCTGAGGACAAGGTTGTTATAAGGAATCTGGTTTTGGTTTTTTTTCTCATTTTATGTGTGATCAATGTGGTTTTTCCCACAACACGGTGGCTGTCCTGGGCTGACCTTTATGGTTGACCAGGGTGTCGATGCAAGTAAGGACAGTAAAGTTTGTTTTATGCCCTGTTTTGGTGTGTTTATAGTTGCACACTTTTCATCTATTTATAGTTGCAGTTTTAAATTTGACAAGGTGACAGCCCCAATAAGGCTTGTGCGGTCAGCGGTGCTATAAACAGGATTGGATTGGATTGGCCTGCTTATTATTGCTTATCCCTTTGCTTGGCACAGCAGAATCATTTGTCAACTTCCTGCTGGGCAGAGAAAATGGAGGTGGATGGCTTGTGAGTGGGTGTGTATTTAACATGCAATATCTCTACAATGGTCTGGTGGATTTTGATGAAATAAAAACAGGAAGATGCAGAAATGAATAAACAAATTGCTATTTCCCAATTTTTGTCATTTTTATTTTCTTCTAGAATTATAATGCATAAACACACAAAGTCATTGATCGGTTTGTGTGTGCCACAGTTAGCGTTGCAATAACTTTGGAATGCAGGCAATGATTTTGATTGTTTAAACAATCTCAGAAAACCTACTGTTGGTTTTTATAATTTTAAGGTTTTTTGATGAATTGTGCACACAGACAGGCTATTGTGTTTGCCAACGATTGCAATCCGCATTAAAGTTTGAGTCACTACTGTGTCAAAATCCTAAATAGAAACTAATTCACACAATATACCAAGTTCTGAACCATTGCTGAGCTTGAAATCCATGATAATTCCCCCAATTCTAAGAGTAGAACTCAAAGCACGAATCAGCCGTGTTAGATTTGATGATCAATTTGTGCCTCGAACTTCGTCGTTGACGAAGTCGTCTCTCTCACTTCAATCAACAAAGTCAGAAGTGCACACACTACTAGGATCACTTACATCAACATTTGAGCCTGGATACACATCTCACAGCGTCATATTTTTGCCATGGCAGATATAAAAAAATGATCATTCATGTCAGGTTCAAAGAAATCGTCCATCTTGGAAAAAATCTGTGATTTTTTCCTCCAAAACTTGCAACAAACTCACTCCAATCTCCGCCATTTGCAAATATATAGTGGAAGTCTTGTGGGCAGTCTTGTTGCTCTACATTCACGAGATTTGAGGCAAGATTGGCAGGAATTGTTGCCGGGCGCTTTGCCCAAGGACAGGGTCAGGCGCTTTTGGGCGTTTTGCCATGGGTTATAGGTGATTCACTTGATTACAAGCATTCTTGGTTTGGATTTAGCATAAGATGAAATTCATATACTCTACCATTCTGACCAAGGTGTTCTTGTCAGCAGTACTATGTTAGGAGAAGAAAACAGCAAACTAGTCAGGATTGTTTGGAGCTACATGGTAAAGTTTGTGTTGCAGGGGGCAGTTCTGTGGCTGACATGACCCAGCTGTGCTGCTCACACTGGCTGCTGTCCAGTCACCGGACATGGATCCTCGACAAATGGAATGACGTGCAGAACATCACCGGACATGGATCCTCCACAAATGGAATGAAGTGCAGAACATCACCAGACATGGATCCTTGCCAAATGGAATGAAGTGCAGAACATCACCAGACATGGATCCTCGCCAAATGGAATGAAGTGCAGAACATCACCGGTCATGGATCCTCCACAAATGGAATGAAGTGCAGAACATCACCAGACATGGATCCTCCACAAATGGAATGAAGTGCAGAATGTCTCGTTGTGCTTTGTTCTGGGCCTTGATGCGCAGAGTACATCCAGCAACAGAAAAAGTATGCATGTAAGTATACTTTGGAGAATTTTTCCTAAACAGTTGTGTCGGTAGTGCATGGAATACCGGCACTATTACACTAAAGCTGGTCATGTCACAAGTCCTGAGAAACTGCACTGGCACTCATTTAATTTATGGAGTGCTGAAATGATAACAAAAAGTAATGATGATCACCTTGATCGATTTGCCAGTTGTTAATCATTGCTAAGAATAACACTCGGTTTTTTATCTGTTTCTCGGGACATACTGCTTGTGACATAATTTCTTTTCCTGTCTCAATAAGGTAGTCCTGGGAAAAGGGCTTTAAGTTTAAATGAAAACAGAATGTTGATGAGTATTATCCATAAAATGTGATGTTATTATTAGCATGCTTTTGTGATCCTTAAGTCTTTATTTAAAGTTTATGTTTGTAAATTTTACCTTCCATACCTTAATTTGTACTTCACGTGCTTCGCATCCCATATGACGCATGTCTGATTTTTGTAAAAAGCATTTTGGCCAAAAAACATTTGAGTTCAAAAGTTTTGATAGCTTTAATAGCTTTCTGAGCAAAGCAAATAATGTTTTAACGATATTGTAAAAAAAAAAAATATAAATAATTTTATTTTTTTTAAACTTGACATTTAAGATTAACAGAATGCGGTTTGTTATTTTCATTGCTATTTGTCAAGTTTCTTAGGGTTTTTTTTATATGTACATGTCTTCTTGTGTCCAGATAGGGTGATAACCTTAATTTAAAATTGTAAAGGTCAAAACAAAATTGTATTCTCTTCTTTTCAAATACGAATGTTCTAGTTTGTGTGCTTATTGTTCCTCTAAACTTGCAAGTAGAGCCTGATGATACCCAAATGACATTCCTAAGGGACAGAAGATATTATTTCTCTTTTTCCGGATGTTGGCAATTGAATTCGGCAATATGTCAGTTCCGCTATCCACTTCTGTGAAGTATCTAGGAGTCGTTGTCGATAACACTCTCTCCATGCAAAAATTCATTACCCAAATCCGTCAGTCATGCTACCATCAACTACGGCGTATTAGCGCAATTCGAAAGTACCTGTCCACTGATGCAACTTCCAAACTTGTCACTTCTCTTATTCTCTCACGTCTGGACTATTGCAATTCTCTTTTGGCTGGTCTGCCAGCATCATCCATCCACTCCCTTCAACGCATACAAAACTCTGCAGCTCGTCTGGTCCTCAGAAAGAAAAAATCTGAGCACATTACCCCTTTCTTGCAATCTCTTCATTGGCTGCCCGTACCACAGAGAGTAAACTACAAGATCAATACCCTCTGTTACAAATGTCTCCACAATACTGCACCCTCCTACCTCTGTGAATGTCTTCACTTGTACACACCTTCTCGCTCCCTCCGCTCGTCGGCAGATACTTTGTCCCTAAGAACACCCAGATTCAACCTATTTACCGTTGGCCGCCGCTCTTTCTCTGTTTCCGGTCCATCGATGTGGAATGACCTTCCTCTCTCCTCCGACAAAAGCCTACTTATGACACTTTTAAATCCAACCTCAAGACACACTTATTTCAAACCTAAGTTTTTCTCCTTCCACTTCCATCTCTTACCTGTCCCTGCCTTCAACATCCACCTGCCAAAGTGCATAACGTTTGTAGGTGTGTGTGCGTGCGCGCGCGTGCTGCGCGCATGCGTGCGTGTGTGTGTTTGTACATTCGAATTTGTCAAAACTGTAAATAGTTGCTGATTGTGCGTCGTGTAGGTTGAATGCAAGCGCTTTGATTTGTTTTTGCAAGATATAGCGCTATACAAATTCCATGTATTATTATTATTATTATGTTGCTGATGTTGCTTGGGTGAAATTGAAAAGGAAACGGATCAAGAAAATGCTTGGTTACCCAACAATCTCACTCCGGGATCATTTCTCATTGTACTGTTTTGAGTTGTTTTTTCATTGTTTTGAGTTGCTTTTTCATTGTACCCTTAAACTGTTTTCAGTTGTTTTTTCACTATACCCTTAAACTGTTTTGAGTTATTAAACAGTTTTGAGTATTTTTCTTTATGTAGATTCTTAAGGCATTCTGGTTTGTTTTTTTGGTTAAGTGTCTGAAAAGTGACTCTTGCTTAAAATATGTAACATGGGAGTTATAAAATCTATCAGGGTAGAGTCATCCGAATATTTGCTTAATGGAACAAGATCAGAGCCAGTGCAGTCATTAGTGTAAAGGGTGAAAAGGATGGGGGACAGAACAGTGCCTTGGGGAGAACCAGTGGAAGTTGATCTTTCAGTAGATATTGCCTTTTGAAATTGGACGTACTGTGTTCGATTAGTTGAAAAGCTCATTATCCAGAGAATAAGCCAAGGACTGACGTTCATTGAGAGCAGTTTGAGCGCTGAGAGATGGGGCTGTATGGTATTAAAGGCAGAGGAGAAGCCAATGAAAAGTATACAAACAAGAGTCAGATTTTTCTGGGTGGGAGTATTTTGCAGGAAGGTAATTATGGCATCATTTGTGCTTCTGTTGGCTTTGTATGCAAATTGAAGAGGACCCAGATATGAGGAAGTGAAGAAAAGAAGTCATTTCAGAATGATTCTTTCAAAACATTTCATCACTATTGGGGTGAGAGCTACTGGCCTATAATCATTGAAAGCTTTGGGGTGAGTGTTTTTCGGAACGGGACAAATAAAATAATTGATTTTTTCCAGAGGGTGGGAACATGGAGACATAGAAAACAGATCACTAAAAACATGACACAGCTGTTCAGCACAAGATTTTAAAAGCCACCCACAAATATCATCCACACCCATAGCCTTTCTCACATACAATGTTTTAAAAACTGATTTCACATCTTTAGAATCAACAATAAAATCTTCATCATCTGGATTATTACACACATTTTTTCGCAGGTTAAAAAGAACAGATTCAAGCTCATGTTCAAGATCTTCACGCTCAAAGCAGCAATAGAAACCATTTAGTTCTTCAGAAAAAGCTTTTTGTTCTTCAAATGGCATTATTTGTGTGGAAGTTTTTGAGTTTGTTTGCCCAGAAAGTATCTTTAATCCCCTCCATGCATTTACTAAATGACCATTCTGAAACTGTTCTTCAACTCTCTGTTTATAGGCTCTTTTGCATTCTGGAATTTCCTTTTGAAGTCTCTTTTGAATTGTTCGGCATGCCATTCCATCTCCGCTTTGAAACGCTACTTTCTTTTTTGTTGAGAGAAAATTTTAATGCTTTTGTCACCCGGGGTTTGTTGTTGGGGGGAATATCTTGACCGTTTTTTGTGGAATTATTTCTTCCATTGTTTTGGGATCATTTCTTCCAACTTTTTGGTTTTATCCCCACTCCTATCATTAGTGTTTATTAGTCTTGGTGAGTGACCCGAGGTTGATTCTTGATTGTGAGAACTGGACAAAATCATCTTGTGTTAAATTGTATTTGTAATACAGTAGGTGATGTGCAATGTCTATGTTGTAGTGTCGTAGGTTGTGTCAGTGAAATATATGTGCAAACTCAATTTGCTCGGTCTGGAGAGTTACATTGAATGAATGTTGTTGTTCGTCACATTCTCTGTGTATTCAGTGTGGCTGCTGAGTGAGTTCAGGAATTAATTAATTTCACTCACCTACTTTCCTCCTCTTGTATATTTTTTATTCCCTATTTTTCTTCTATCCTCTATCACTCCCACCCCAATAAGTAGTCGAGCCCTACTCCTCTTTAGGGTTACTAAAGAAAATAGGAATTAGTCTAGGACTCTATATTTCTAGTACCGAATATTAGGCGGAATGGGAATTAGAGTGGTGACCTAGAAAATTCTCGCTTAGGACTCTCTACACTAGCATTGATCACACACACACACACACACACACACACACACACACACACACACACACACACAGAGCTGAAGCATTGATGCCACAAACCCGAAAGTGGACAGTAATCCTATCTAAGTAAGTAAGTAAACCTTCCAGTGAAATGCAAGGAAAGCAGTTACCTGATGTTCATAGGATGAGTCTTGTCAGTCACTGAAGTGTCTGGATCAGGAGAGGGGGGCTGACTGGAGCTTCTTAGGAAGCTGAACATCTCTCCATTTTGTAGTGATGATAATGATGTGTGTGTGTGCTTTGCGTGTGTGTGTCTGTGTGTGTGTGTGTGTTGTGTGTGTGGTGTGTGAGAGAGTTATGTCATGATGTAATGAAAATTTTATTACATGAAATGAAAAGAAGGCATTAATCATCTAAAAATAAAGTTATTAAAGTTAGTCAATTAACCAGTTAACGAATTACTTCAAATGAAATGAAGACTGCTGGGGAAAAAAAATCTTGCTCTTGGGGAATTCATCATTCATATATTAAAGATAACTTAGTCACACATACACACACCACACGGGGGACGGGATAGCCCAGTGGTCAGAACATTGCGCTCGCAATTTGACCTGGGTTCGATTCCGTTTGAGATTTTTCTCCTGGAGTAATCGTGCTGACTCCACTCTCCAAAAGTCTTCCGATGAGATTAAACCAAGGCCCGTGAGTGAACACACAGAGAACATCTTGCGGACATGTTAAATCCTGTTCCGCTTTTCGTAAGAGTAGGCCATCATGTGCCGGTGGGAACAGATGACATTTACAAACTGCATACACACAGGGACTGGATGTAAAAAACACAAGAGTGCTTATTCCATTATCCTCGATATAAAATACACACACCCACACACACAGAGTGTACAATTTACCACAGAGATGTCAGGTGGCAGGACAACTTGCATATATATATTGACAACCTAGTTGCAATAGGGAGAAACAATGTGACCCCTCCCCCCAAAAAAAAGAAGAAGATAATTTTGTTAGATCTTGACAGAAGAAGAAACGGTTGGGGTTAGGAGGAAGTGATGTCTGGACAACATAAAAATAAAAGCTTAGGGTAGTCAACAGACATCATTGCTGAGTTTCCATGCTGTAACTGTTCACCTTTTTTTCCATTAATAAAATAAGGATTATTTTTGCACACAAAGTAGTGTAAGTGGTACAAATTCATAGTGAAAGAATAACATCACGATCAGTCTGCAGTAAAATCATGGGGAAGAAGGTGGGGAAGGGAGAGGGTAGTGACACGTGTTGGGCAGGACAAGAAACTAGGAACAGTGGGTTCCGCCACTGACCGTTCATGCTTCCGACAAAGATTACAGCAAAAGTCACAAACTGTTGTTATCTGCAGAAAAAGATGAGTAGCTCGAGTTTAATGACAAACATCATGGTTCTGTTCCTTTCACTGAATCAACAATGGAAACATGTGGTGTACGGAAAGGAGAAATATGATGATGAGGCATTTCGGTCGGTAAAAGAAACCGCGCAGCTTTCCTTTCCGGTCGCGACCAGCACATAGGTAAATCTTCATTCTACCAATGACCGATAGAAATAGCCGTGACAGACAAATCGCAAACTTTGTTTTTAGCAATCTCCACTGACAGATCAAAAAACATGCAGAAGAAACAAATGACAGGCAACCAGTTTGATTTTCTCCCTTTACCAGATCAAACAGTCGTACAAGAAAATGAAGCGTCATAGTTTCTGGTCTCAACCGTGACAATCGTCTGACGTTTACAGAAAGAGAGAAAAATAAACCCACAATTAAAAGTCTGAAAATCAAATTCAGTATTTAACACACACAATTATTTGGTTATTACATAAATGAAGCAAAGAAAAACATCAATGACGTGTAGATTTGTTTTTAATCCTAAAATCATGAACAGTCACTCAGGAAACTATCAAGCTTTCGTCTCTTGATGTAACTGACACGCTGCTGAAAACCAGGCCTATTTTTTTAAACCACGCTTTAAAATTTCACCCCACACATGAACAGTCCCTTTCTTTAATTAAAGTGTATGTTTTCCAATGGCATTTTCTACCACTATAAGCATCCTGTCTTTGTAAAATAAAAAATATGCGTAGCTGGAGTTTGTTTGGAAGACAAAGATGAAGTCAGTGTGAACATCAAAATGATAAAATTTGTTGTCTAAAATACTGATTTACATTATTCAATGCCTTAATAATGTAAAATATTCTTATTTAAAAAGACCTTTTCATAAGTAAGCGATAAAAAAAAGATTGCATAAACCAACACACTCACCTTCAGTGATGCTGTCTCCGGACATGTGTGTAGTTGTGTTACGGTTGAGACGTTTACGCGTAGGATGGAAGTCAAAACGAATCCGTGTCTAGAATACACTCACAGAGTGATAACACGGGGGAAATCTGCATTCCAGAGATGTTGCAGGTGCAGGATTCGTACTCTGACGTGGAATCTCAATCATGCGACCTTGGTCGTAAGAGTTCGTATAGGGTTTACGTTGCACAGTCGCTGTCACGCTCCTTAAGGCTTAAGGGAGTGTGCATAAACCCCCACCCATACCCACTCTATCTCACTTTCCGACAACAACAAACGCAGAACACAGAGAAAAAGTTCCAAACTTTACTGTCCAAATTCAATAATAATTATATAAAAACCCAACAACAATCCCAAAAAATAGAAACAAGGCAAAAACAATGCGCCAAAATACACACACACACACTCACACTCTAAATCTAAATCTTATATATATACTAAACCCTAACTTAATATCCCGTACTTCCCTCCCCACTTTCCCAACAGTCATGAAGCAAAGTTCAAAGCTCTTTCCTCATCCAGCAACCAGATGACTGGGACAAAGAGGAGACTCTTGCTGGAGACAAAGCACAAGGCAGGACCTCCACAGGTCTGACTCCACTGCTGAAGGCAACCTGGAACCTGTAACAGGCAATGCTTGCTATCCCTCAGCATACGCTGGTAACTAGAATCATTTCTCTGGATTCCTCTTAGGTTGACAAAATAGCTGTCTCTTCACACTCAAAGATTCCATCCAGTACTCCGGGATATATATATATATATATATCATATTTATACCTTAATGTAACCCACATCTAACACTTCATATTAACTATCAACGTCCAAATGGACTTAATTCAAAAACATTCAAAAGACCCTGCCATAAAAGCACATTATCCTTACAACAAAACAATATCAATCCATACTTAGCATCTAACACTCACAATTGCACTACGCATAACTCAAAATTTCCTTATCTATTCCAACATAAAAAATGCAGAGTATTATGAAATACAATTAAAGCCCTTTCGACAAGAACCACTGATATTTTAAAACAACATAACTAAGGATAATACCCCTATGTTTGCTATAATACGCAAATACTAGTTTTACTTTACGAAAAAATAAAACAAAATTCAGAGCAAAACACCCACAAAACGCTTATGTCCGTTTAACCTGAATGTCCGTTTAACCTGAATGTCCAGTTAAGAACAAGACTCAGTGACCATCATCAGAACCAACACAACGACACACCAAAACCACGCCGCACCAAACAACTACAAACTCTCACCTGTATGGACACTAATAACGGCACACTCCTCCTGCACCCAACAGATGTGACCAGATGAACAACAACGAACAACAAGGAACAAAGAAACAGGACCTTGAGAGTGCAACCTCCTACGAGGCGTTGACTCCCTCCTGCTCTTTCAAGTGGAGACAAAACAACTAGGCCTACGTGGCGCCCAACAGCAGCAGGCTACTGGAACGGGGACCAACGTCCTCTTATCTAGGCCTAAGACACTCAGCTGAACTAACCCTCACTCTCGCCTCCAAACTTCTAGAGAAACCTCGCCTATACGAAGAAAAGCAGAGAGAAGGGAATGGGGAGCTTATACACACGAAAGAAAGTGCAAAATGCACACGCAAAGAACGCGTATGTGCATGCACCGAACATAGACTCACAACCACTGGAGCACAAATGTAATATAAGAAAAATGCAAACCGTGACAGTCGCGACAGTAAAAAATGGAACATACGCTGAATTTTTTTATATCCGGATGACTTTAGTTTAACAAGGATATTAACCGCAGTTTGTTAGCACTAATTGTTTCCAGTGTTGTACACTGTTTTCTTCATTCGTTTTTGTAGGAAAACAATCCCAGGAATGATGAACAGTTTTGTAGTTGAAACATTACAATGGGCCAGATTGTGAAACCAAAGCGTCTCAACTGTAACGAAAATATTATACGCCCATATATAATTAACGTCAAAATGCAGCAAAGATGTTGTTCATTGCAAAGGTAAAGAAACATCTGGATAGCTGTTTGATGCTGTTTTTGTTAAAATAAAAAAAACTAACTTGTTACAGTGTCTTTAAAAGATTCAGTTTACAGCATGTTTCTTCATGTCACAAATCTGCCATTTTGTTTTTGCTATATTTTTATAATAAATACTAAATTTACTAGGAAAATATTATTTCTTTAATACAAACCACAAAATTAAAGTAAGAATCACATTTTTGTAGCAAAAACAATGTAGAAATAATGCTTCTAAAATGTGCAATTATGGGCCAAATTTTAAAAGTAATATGTCAATGTGTTCAGAATAAACCAATTTTTAAAAATATAACTTTTTTTTAACATTTGAAGACTTTACTCATTTTTATGACCTTTGATCCCTGTTGCTCAAAATAGAAACGGTGAGCATTTTCAGTATTTTCATCATTCTCAAAGAACAAAAAATCCAAGAAATTGAATTCATGTTATAAATTTTAAGTTTATTAGACAAAATATTCTCAGATTGAAAATTTGTTCCATTGTGCTGCGTTTTGGTCTAAAGCCCGCTTGTTCTTCTGCCAGGAGTTTTTCTGCTTGGTTTTTCAGTCTGTTGAGGACTACCTGCAGCATGATCTTGCTAGGATGACTTATGAGACTGATGGTTCTGTAGTTCTGGCATTTCTTGAGGTTTCCTTTCTTTGGCAGGGGTATTACAAGAGACTGTGTCCATTCTTTTGGCCATTCTTTGGTGTCGTGGATCTTCTGACAAAGTTCTGTGAATCGCCTTGCTGTTTCATTCCCTCCATTTTTTATGAGTTCAGCTGGGATGTTATCAATTCCAGGGGACTTCCCCTTCTTCAATTGTTTAATAGCTGCATCTACTTCACACCTTAGTATTGGTGGGTCTTTATCTTGGTGTTCAGGGGGTTTGTCAGAAACTATGTTGGTATCTGGGCGTAGTGGGTAGTTGTACAATCCCTCACAGTATTCTGTCCAGCGTTGGAGGATGGCATTGTTTTCCGTTAAAAGATTTCCTTCTTTGTCTTCAATAACAGAGGCTTTCGGCTGTGTGGTTTTCGTTAGTGCTTTCAAAGTGTCGTAAGCTGTTTTGCTGTTTCCCTTGGTCATTCCAGCTTCGATGTTGTTGCATTGTTCTTCTATCCACCCTTCTTTGGCTTCTCTTATCTTTTTCCTCACTTCTCTGTGGCTATCCATGTACTTCTTGTAAGCTTCTTGACTTGTGAACTTTTGTTTCTTAAGTTCTCTTCTTTTGTCGCAGAGGTCAAGAACCTCATTTGTCACCCAGGGTTGTTTCTTTGTTCTGCTTCTTCCTAATGTTTCTTCTGCTGCTGTCGTTAGCACTTCTTTGATGTTGTTGGCCAATGTGTCCACATCACTGTCGATGGCTGTGAGTGCGGCGAACTTTCCTCCTATGTTGGCTTGGAAGATCTCAACCACTGTTGGGTCTTTGAGTTTTTCCAGGTCAAATCTTATGCGTGGGCTTTTTGGCTGTTGTTTTGCTTTCAGTTTCAGTCTGATGGTGGTAAGTACAAGGTCGTGGTCACTGCCAATGTCAGCTCCTGGGAATGTTCTTGTGTTTGCCTTGTTTATGCTGGATTTGAATCTTTGGGGTGACAGAATGTAATCAATTTGATTATGAATCAGACCATTTGGTGAGTGCCAGGTTGATGTTCTGGATGGCTTGTGAGGGTGGAGTGTGTTAGCCAAAGTAAGTTTGTGCTTCTTTGCGAATTCCAGCAGCCGCTGTCCTCTGTCATTTGTTTCTCCCAGTCCAAATCGTCCTGTGGTTCCTGCCCAGGTGTCATAGGCATCAGGTCCCACCTTAGCATTCCAGTCGCCTTCCACAATAAGGATGTCTTTTTGGGGCGTTTTGGAGATGACGTTTTCAAGTTCTTCATAGAATTCTTCTATCTGATCATCATCGTAGTCAGATGTTGGAGCATACACTTAGATGATGGTGAGATTCTGGGGTTTTGCAGAAACTCTGATTGAGATGAGTCTGCTGGATACTGGTGTGCAGCTGATGATGCTTGACACAATCTCTTTCCTGACAATAAAGCCTACTCCATGTTGATGTAGTTTCTCTTCTCCGCTGTACCATATTTTGTGGCCGTCTTGCGTGGTTGTTTCTCCGAAGCGAATCCATCTGACTTCCGCAAGCCCTATGATGTCCCATTTATACCTCTGTAATTCATGTGTAAGTTCCTGTACTCTTCCTGTTTGGTACAGAGTCCTTACATTCCATGTACCAATGGTTACCCCTTTAGCTGGAAGCTTTAGACTTGGTTCTGCCCCAGTAGCACACTTGTCGCTCCCACCCTGGAGGCTTGCAGTGGGTAGCGCGGTCGTTGTTGATCCGGGCCTCGACCGATCCGGCATGTCTTTCTGTTTTGTTTTTCTCATCATGTCCTTGCAGTGGGCTTGAGGAAGCTTGGTGGCGCCCATCTCCTCTCCAAGAGATTTTCAATCTGAGAATTCTGATAGAGAAGCATCTCCAACACCAAAAAGACTTGTACCACAATTTCATAGACTTCAAAAAGGCCTTTGACAGGGTATGGCATGACGGCCTCTGGCAAGTACTCAGGCACTTCAACATTGACAGCTGCCTAATTGAAGTCATCAAGGCTCTGTACGAGAACGCAAAAAGTGCAGTTTTCATGAACAACCACGTGGGCGAGTTCTTCAAGACCACGGTTGGGGTTCGCCAGGGCTGCCTTCTCTCACCTGTACTCTTCAACCTCTTCCTCGAAAACATCATGACAGAGACACTGCAAAACCACCACACTTCCATCTCCATTGGTGGAAGACCCCTTTGCAACCTCAGATTTGCAGATGACATTGACCTCATGGGCAGCAGCAAACAAGAACTGCAAATCCTCACAGACAATTTAACAGATCGAGCGAGCGCATACGGCATGGAGGTCAGTACAGAGAAATCAAAGATCATGGTCAACAGCGCAAGTAATGACATCACGGAAATAAAGGTGAATGGAGAAACACTAGAAGAGGTGAGCCAATTCAAATACTTAGGCTCCATCCTAACAAAAGATGGCACATCAAACAATGAAGTGAAAGCTCGCATTGCAACAGCAACATCTGCTCTAGTCAGACTCGAGAAGATCATCAGAAGCAACAACATCAGCTTCGGCACCAAATACCACCTTTACAAATCCCTCGTGATATCTATCCTCCTATATGGCTGTGAATCATGGACTCTGACAGCAGAGTTAGAGAGGAGAATCCAAGCATTCGAGAACAAGTGCCACAGAAGACTTCTCAAAATATCATACAAAGAACACAAGACCAATAACTATGTGAAAGAAGAAATCAAAAAGCGTGTGGGCCCCCAAGAGCCTTTGCTCTCCACCATAAAGAGGAGAAAGCTGATGTGGTTTGGTCACACCACAAGACACAACACTCTAGCAAAAACCATCCTGCAAGGAACAGTCGAGGGCAAGAGAAGAAGAGGCCGCCAAAAGAAATCATGGGTTCACAACATCAAAGACTGGACCGCCCAACCCCTACAACACCTCCTACTAGCCACACAGGATCGTGAAGCATGGAAAAAGATCTCTGTTGCGTCTTCTCTCATGTCCCCCCTACGTCCTTTGGGACATGGGACTGAGTGAGTGAGTGAGTGAGACAAAATAATCAATTTTCTTTCATTTAAAACAGATTTCACTCAAAAGTCTCAACAATTACACGCTCAGGCACTCTGAAAATGTACATAACCAAATTTCCAAAATGATCACTTTTACTCACAACAATCATCTTTGACACAACAGCCTTCTATTTTCCAAGAGAACACAAAAGTTTGCACACTAAACATTTATATAACATTACAAGAAAATATAAAATGATATGTGGTTACAAACTTCATGAAATTTCTTTTATTAATTTATATGAATGTAATTGCTAATATTTTTACTAAAAATAGACCAGTTGCTCCCATCAGCACAAACCACCTTATTTCACAGTGGATGTAGTACCTTTGGTTCTCCAGATTTACAAATGATTATAAACAGGAATCCAGTATGTCTTGCACACTTTTTTCTCTCTTTTGGGGGCATGTTCTATTAAAGATAAATAAATAAATAAAAGATGGACCATAGGGCATCCATAGGAAAGAAGTAGCAAAACTACTACATCAGTACATGTGACAAATACCAATTCCTTTTTTTTTTTTTTTTTTTTGATCTGAAGTCATCACCCTGCCACCCTGTTTCCCTCACTGTTGTAATAAACAGAACTGAACTGTTTCAGACTTTATTAGTGAATACATGAGCAAAAAGGTGGCCCCCCCCATCCCACCCCCCACCCCCCCCTCACATACCCACTTTCACTCAGCTAACCTATATGTAAACTCAAAAGACAATTTCTGCTATCCACAAAGCACAGGTAGTAGCCACAAGTGGCACTCATCACATGTGTTTTTTGTTCTTTCTTTTTTTTTCTACAAAGCTTTTTTTTTTTTTACAGTTGTTCCTTTCTTTTGTTTTTACTGGGAGAATAGAACCTTAAGTAAATGTAACATTGACAGATGCTTGTGGAACTTTTTCCAAAAAATCAGTTCTTCAGCAAAGTCCAACCAGCCATACCTATCATGTCTCTGCAAATTAGGAATATCTGGATTTTTTTTCTAAAATCTTGAAATAAAAGAAACAGTGTTTACCTTTGCAATGTCAATGAAATGAAAAAACAGCGTTTTCCACCATTTGTTAGTTTTACACAGTGCATTGTATTTGTTGATCAGCTGATCACTTTTATCCACCCCTCCCACATTTTCATTATAATCTTTGACTAGTTTTGGTTGCCGGACATTCATTTTTTTCTAAACTGCCCCTGAACTTTGGATCTGTGCTGAACAAAACCAGACCTATTTGCTGTGTGAATGCATGACAGAAATGAAAATTTCTGTTTCGTTGTCTCTCTATTGCATAGAAAACACGTCCCCCTCCCTCACCCATCAGAATAATTGAAAAAAGTCCACTGGCCACAAATAACAGTCCATGTCAGCGGAGTTTTCACATCATCCAGGTAGACTCCAGGGGACGGGTGGGTACAAAGGATGGTTGAGGGTTTCGTGATCCCAGGTCCTCCATATTTGAATCTGAAACACAAAGTAAATTTTTTTTTTTTTTTTTTTTTTGGTGTTGGTTTTTTTTCTCCGTAAGCTGAAAGAAATATCCATTATAAATAAAGCACAAGAACATCGGTTATATAGGAAGAACAAATATGCTTACATGGACAGTGGTTCTCTCTCTCTCTCTCTCTCTCTCTCTCTCTCTCTCTCTCTCTCTCTCTCTCTCTCTCTCTCTTTCACACACACACACACACACACACACACACACACACACACACACACACACACACAAAGTCACATTTGTCATAACTAATACTCTCTCTCTCTCTCTCTCTCTCTCTCTCTCTCTCTCTCTCTCTCTCTCTCTCTCTCTCTCACACACACACACACACACACACACACACACACACACACACACACACACACACACACACACACACACAAACCACACCACTTTAGATGTGATTTTAGGGACTAAAAATATTGCACTGTTACATGCTGTGTGTGTATGTTGAAGAGAGGGGAAGAGTGAGAGGGTTTTCTTTTGTTGTTTGTTTTTAATTTTTAAGTTATTGTTAATGCTAATGAAAGCCTGTGACTGTGAGTAATCAAAACAAGCACATGCATTATCTACAAATTTTATAAGTGTGGAAAGGAAAAAATCCAAATGGATGAATGATATTGTGACTTGATATTTTTTGTCATGTCCCCCCTTTTTTTTTTTTTAATCCAGTTTGACAGGTTTTGTCATGAATGTTGTTTTGGCGTTCTTAATGATGGGATTATTGGTATTGATGTAATTGTTATTGTATTGGTTTGATGGTGTACCTCACTGAATTTTTTTTAAAGTATTAATAGGTGGGGGTTCTTGATTGTTTGTAGAACTTGTGTTCTTTTCCTCCATTCCTCCTCAATATCCCCTTTCCCTGGTAGTTTTCAATTGGTTTTATTTTAAATTTTATTTTATTTTGGGTTCTTTTGGTTGTTGTTGTGTTGTTGCTTTAGGTGGTGACGGGTGATTATCATGTTGTAAAATTGTATCATCGTCATTATGGGTGATTGTCAGTTTGAAATTTTGGTTGGTCCTGAGTGTTATAGATTGGATATTCATATTGTTTAAGTGGTCTTTTTAGGATGTTTTAAATTTTGTTTTGGTTTTTTTTTTGGCTAGATAGATGGCTTGATGAAAAAAAGCAGATTTATTGTGTACTCAATGTACCATCTGGAAATGAAATTTTGACACCCCCCCCCCCCCCCCCCTCACACACACACACAGCCTAGTTATTCTATGCAAAAAGAGTAATTACAGAAAGAAAAATGCTACAAACTTAACACACGATCATAATCATTATGCTACCAATACAGTTTGTACAACTGCCCATTTAGACTGAACATAGGCTAGGGCCTAGAGAAGTGGGCGAACTTATTCTACTGACAGACTGGAAGTAGGTTAAACTGCCAGTGTCACTAAACATGTATTGAAGCAAATTGGTTTGTAAAAATCTTATTGACAGTTAACTATTCATTTCAACAAGTCGGAACAAAGCAGAAAATGACTTCCAATGACCAGTTTTACCATTTATCAATCACAACAGAGATTATTTTAGTTTTTCTCAGAGATCGAAAATGTAAACAAACCCAGCTTACATATGCTGTCGTCTGCTAGGCCTAGAGCTGGAACTGCTGACTATAATTGGCAACCTCATCTTGGTTGTGTCACTAGCCTTGGCCCTATCAGACATAACATTTTCCAGTTCCCAGGTTTCTTCCTTTTTCCTCTGGAGTTAACATAAGTGCTGACTCCACTCCCCCCTAAAGTTCTTCGGATGAGACCTTAGGCCTATTGCCGAGGCCCCTGTACAAACACACGCATAACATCTTGGCACACGCATAACATCTTGGCACACACGTTAAATCCTGTAC
>CM060342.1:6427579-6435079 GCA_030674155.1 Stramonita haemastoma | reverse complement strand
AGATGACAATATTTACAAAACTGCATACACACGGGGACCGGATGAAAAAAAGCACATGATTGCTTATTCTGTTATCCTCGATATAAAAGAATAAATAAATAAATAAATAAATAAATAAATAAATAAAACACACACACACACACACACACACACACACACACACACACACACACACACACACACACACACACACACACACTTGAAGTAGATGACTGACTTACACATGCATGTGCACGCGCACGCACACACACACACACACACACACACACACACACACACACACACACACACACACACACACACACACACACACACTTCTCTCTGTCTCTCTCTCATTTTCTCCACTTCTCCCTGTCTCTTACACACACAGACAGACACTCACACACCTCCCCCCCCCCCCCTCTCTCTCTCTCTCTCTCTCTCTCCTCTCTCTGTTTCTCTATGTGTGTCTGTCCTTCCTTTCTTTTTCTTCCTCTATCTGCATTAGTACACATTTGTCTAGAAATATACTCATTTTTGCTATGTGATTACTTGGGTATAGACCTAGAACCTCCTTTAGATTGAAGAAATGACAGAAAAAGTCATACTTGGAGAGCTTATTTTAGGGCAGAAATTGCTTAGTATCAAGAACTGAAATTAGTTCAAGGAGAGGCCGTTAAACAGGCTACAATTGTTGAAAAACCTTCAGCTTCAAGGGGCAACGCCCCCTGACCCCCACAAGGGGCTCTGCCCCTTGACCCCGCCAGGGGTCAATGCCCTCTCCCCCCCCTCTTTTTACAGTTTTTTGACTGTCAATTCCCACCACTGCAACACTGAAACTTGATGGGGCATCACAGACAACACAGGAATGTGCATACAGTTATATAAGGGTGGAATTGTAGTTAAATTGCTTCAGGATTTTTTTTTTTTCTTCAGGATTTGGAATGATCTGGAGGACAAAAAAAAAGGGGGGTTCAGGATTGAGAGATTTTTTCACTTTCACCCATGCTTAGATTGAAATTTTTTATGCTAAGTGCACATTTTAGGCCAACGATTGTTTTTGATTTAGCCCAATTAACTGCAGTAGAAATATTCAATCTTGTTATGAAGAAAATTTGCACCAAATGGCTATAGATGTTGTTTTCTTTTCAGCTGTAAAGTTTGTAGACATTGTTAAAATGCAAGCACTATTTGTCATGGAAGTCCTTGAAAATTGAGAGTGAGGTCCTTGAAAGTCCTTGAATTTTCTTCCCAAACATCTGTATGAACCCTGTAATCATGTGTTGTTTTTAGAGGCAGATTTTAAAATTTGTTTTAAAGGAGTCTTTTGTTTTTTCCTTTAAAAATAGTCTTCATGAGGTCCATATCTTGGTTATTTAGCACATGGCCTTCATCCTTCGGATGAGACTTTAAACCAAGGCCCTGTGTGGGAATGCATGCAGAACATTTTGCACACATGTTAAGTCTTGTTCCACTTTTCGAAAGAGTAGGCCATGCATCGTAGTGGGAACAGATATTTACAAAACTGCATACAATGGATGTAAAAAAAAGCACAAGAGTCTTATTACATTATCCTTGATGTAAAAGAATAAATCAAATCAATCATCAAATCATATCTTAATTCATTTAATGCATTTTTTAATTTTCATTTTCAGCTGGTACCGAATGTTGCAACCTTTCCAGATATTGTGTAATTGGACCATTCTAGTTTTTGCCATGCCCAATTCTTGTTTTTATGTCTTTGTACATGATACTTCATTTGTTCTGACTGAGCCAAAATATTTAAAGTCTTTGACATTTTCTAGAGGAGTTTTCTCAACTTTTATTTCATGCTCTGTTTGGCGGCTAGTTCTGGCTTTTTGTCTTTGAAGCTTGAAACTGGCTCTTCCTTCTTCTTCCTGTTGCATCCACTCTGATACTGTCTCCATACTGATGGCGATATCAACTAGTTTGTGATTTATCATTAGTGTAAGGCAATTAGTTATGTTTCTGCCATCTATCTTGAGATCCATGTCTTCAATATCAGACTCTCTCATCACTTGCTCTGTGTGTATATTGAAAAATTGACCTGAGAGGATGCATCCTTGTCAAAGTCCATTTGAGATGTTGAAAAAAATCGTGTTTTTTATTGCCCTATCTGATAGTACATTTTTGGTCTTAGTCAAGGGCAGAGATAAGGGCTAGGAATTGGAGTTGTGACCTATTTTTTGGGTATTTTTTTTGTATTCTGTACCACTTTATGTCACAGCAGATTTCTCTGTGTGAAATTCGGGCTGCTCTCCCCGGGGAGAGCGCGTCGCCACATGTGCAGCGCCTACCCATTTTTTTTTCTTTTTCCTGCATGCAAATGTATTTGTTTCCCTATCAGAGTGGCTTTTTTTCTACAGAATTTTGCTAGGGACAACCCCCTTGTTGCCGTGGGTTCTTTTACGTGCGCTAAATAGTGATGTGTAACACACGGGACCTCGATTTATCGATCTCATCTGAAAGACTAGCGCCCAGACCACCACTCAGGGTCTAATGGATGGGGAAAAAGTTTCGGGTCCAAACGGGGTTCGAACCACCGCACACTCACACTCCGACCCAGACTTCTTGCTTTCTAGGAAAGGCCCGTGACCACCTAGACCACCGATCCACCTAGGATTCATGTTTAGGAGTTTCTACACTACACTCGTTTTCCCCCCAGTCAAGGTTAAGCAGCATCGAGCAAGGTGACCAACTGGATGGGTGACTGTTTGCATGCCTTGGCTTGATCACAGTCTCCCAGCTCACCAAGCTGTATATTGGATACCTGCCTGAAACTGTTACTTTCATTTTGTGTTTTTTGGTGATTGTGTCGTGCTATTCTCGTAACCCACATGAATTTCTTGGGCTTTTGATATATTAAAAAGTATTCTTCTATTTGTATTCGTGTATTCGTGTGTGTGTGTGTGTGTGTGTGCGCGCGCAGGTGTACGGTTTGAAAGTCCTTGAAAGTCCTTGAATTTTGGACCTCCCTTTTCAAGGCCTTGAAAGTTCTTGAAAATCAGGCATATGCCTCCAGGTGCTTGAAAAGTCCTTGAATTTTACTGTTACCAAAGAAAAAAAGAAGGATAAAGAGAAAAGAGAGAGAGATTGGCATGGTGAGATCAGATATGGTACTGACTGTAAATTCGTGGAATTTTTATAAAAGTAAAAAAAGAGAAGAAGAAAAAATAGGAGAAAAAAGAAATCTACAAAGCAGGCCAAGGGAACTAACTCTTCCATGCCGGTTAGTAATTACTCCTTTCTCTGCTTTATGTCACAAGGCAATTCAAGCCTAGGTAGGCCTAACAAGACAACTTTTTCTGTTGAAAGACCATGTGTACCAACAATGGGTGTCAAGTTTCATGATAGGGATGGACTAGCAGCTCTAATATAAGGCTTTCACTGGCTGTTCCACGTGGGGTCAGAGAGCAATGGTTATATTAAATTAAATACAACAGTCAGCAGGCCACTGGCCTTCCCTTTTTCATGGATAGTTTCCCCCCCCCCCCCCTCTCTCTCTCTCTCTTCTCTCTGACCACACACACACACACACACACACTGGAAGTAAATGACTGACTTACACAGCGCGCGTGCCGCTACACCACCCCCCAAACACCCCACACACACACACACACACACACACACACACACACACCATTTACAAGGTAGGTTTACTTGCTTTCAGCCCCAAGGGTGTAGTATTGTGGATTATTTTATTTGTTCAAAATCATTTATGAAACAGGTAAAACATATGAAAGTTAAAGATTTAATGGATTATTCTGATCATTGTCCACTTGATTTAGATATAAATATACCAAGCGTAGACATAAGTCAGAAGTCCGTCAAAATAATAAGAGATACACAGGCAGATTGTATTACTAAAGATTCACCAGAACAAATACGTTTTGTATGGGATAAAAATTTCCAAGGAACAATTTCAAAAGTCTCTTTTACTACCATCAATGCAATTACATATAACACAAATAAAAACTAAAACACATGCAGTTTTAGAACAAATAAATCAAAATACAAGGCAGTATGATTCAACAAATGTAGTGAATGAATGTTCCAAGCAACTATCTGATATCTTTATCAAAGTGGCGAAATTAAGCTTGAAGACCAGAAAGTCAAAACCTTTAAGAAGAATTAAACTGCAATAAAAGATGGATTGACTCAGAATGTGCAAGTACGAGAAAAGAAGTAAAATCTTTACTAAATGCAATGAACAGAACCCCATATAAAATTGAACTTCGACAAAAATACTTTTCAAAAAGAAAACAGTATAATACTTTGATAAAAAAAAATAAAAAGAAATTCTACAAAAATAAGTTAGTATCGCAGTTACATGATGCCATTTGAAGAAGATCCGAGTATATTGTGGAAAACTTTACAAAAATTAAAAGAAAGTGAAGATGATGGATTGAAACATCAAAATCACATTAGTAGCAGTAAGTGGACTGAACACTTAAAAACACTTGTTGGAAAAGAACCGCAAATAGATCCAGACCAGACCACAAAAAGCAAATACAAATAATGTTCGATGAATTGAAAATAACTGATAATCCACTCCTAGATAAAGAAATTACAACGGAGGAAATTACAAAAACAATCAAAAGACTGAAAAATAAAAAATCACCAGTAGTCTAGTCAATATTTGCACACAAAAAAAGTGCCGAGAAAAGAATTAATTGTAATAGTAATGCTTTTGCGATGATTGGATAGAAAAGTAGCTAGCTATTAACATATTCAAAAAGTAGGGGAATCTAAGTGTCGGAAGGTCACTTTTTTAAAAAGATTTTATGACGTCATAAAATTTGGATTTTACCATATTTTTTAAACAGTTTGTAATATGGTCTTGTGGCATATCGTTGGAAAGCTTTCGACATGCTGATTACGAATTTGACAATAGAATCACTATTAAACGCAAGATAAAGCAAAAAGCAATGAAAGTATACTGCACATAATGCTAAATTAAGCATTTGCAGCCCATAAGCATGCAAAATCATGTATGCTTTCCTGCATTTTACCAGGATTAAACTGAGTTTACGACCACTGTATAGTCCCCACGGCTGAGTAAAGTGATAGTCTCTCTTGAAGGTCAGAACTTTACAATGAGTATAAAATAAAACAGTGCAGGTACAGGAAAACAGCATCAGAGTTAGTTCAAATAATCACTGTGGCAAGTCACTTCAGTCGGCATAATCAGAACATAGTTCCCAACGAAGAATCAGTACACATCTGATAGTATTTATTGAAAGCTCAGTTTATCTAGGGTACTCTTGCTGGGATGAAATGAAGCAGCAGAATCAATCAAAATCAGGCACACCCGGTGAGTCAAATTCATTCACTTCCTGAAGCTTTAAAGAAAAAACACATACAGAGAAAGAAAGAAGAAGAGAGAAAGAGAAAGGGATGATGTGACACTCACATATACACTGATACACATAAAAGAATAAAATAAAAATAAATAATAATATAATAAAATAAAACATTCTTCTCCTCTCTACACTGCCCTCCTCCTTTCTCTTCACTTGACTGCCCTCCTCCAATCTCTTCTTTTGACTGCCCTCCTCCAATCTCTTCACTTGACTGCCCTCTTGACTGCCCTCCTCCTTTCTCTTCACTTGACTGCCCTCCTCCAATCTCTTCACTTGACTGCCCTCCTCCAATCTCTTCACTTGACTGCCCTCCTCCAATCTCTTCTTTGACTGCCCTCCTCCTTTCTTCTCTTCTTTTGACTACCCTCCTCCAATCTCTTCACTTGACTGCCCTCCTCCAATCTCTTCACTTGACTGCCCTCCTCCAATCTATCCCCCCCCTCTCTTCACTTGACTGCCCTCCTCCAATCTCTTCACTTGACTGCCCTCCTCCAATCTCTTCTTTTGACTGCCCTCCTCCAATCTCTTCACTTGACTGCCCTCCTCCATATTCTCTTCACTTGACTGCCCTCCTCCAATCTCTTCACTTGACTGCCCACTCTCCTCCTATCTCTTCACTTGACTGCCCTCCTCCTATCTCTTCGCTTGACTGCCCTCCTCCAATCTCTTCACTTGACTGCCCTCCTCCAATCTCTTCTTTTGACTACCCTCCTCCAATCTCTTCACTTGACTGCCCTCCTCCAATCTCTTCACTTGACTTGACTGCCCTCCTCCAATCTCTTCACTTGACTGCCCTCCTCCAATCTCTTCGCTTGACTGCCCTCCTCCAATCTCTTTCTTTTGACTCCCTCCTCCAATCTCTTCACTTGACTGCCCTCCTCCAATCTCTTCACTTGACTTGACTGCCCTCCTCCAATCTCCTTCACTTGACTTGACTGCCCTCCTCCAATCTCTTCACTTGACTGCCCTCCTCCTTTCTCTCTCTTCTTTTGACTGCCCTCCTCCAATCTCTTCACTTGACTGCCCTCCTCCAATCTCTTCACTTGACTGCCCTCCTCCAATCTCTTCACTGACCGCCCTCCTCCAATCTCTTCACTTGACTGCCCTCCTCCAATCTCTTCACTTGACTGCCCTCCTCCTTTCCTCCTCTCGCTTTATTACTCCTCTCTCTTTCTCCTCTCTCTACATTCCCCTTCCCTCTCTACATTCTCCTGAAGGGTATCATAGGATGCCCATCTTCAGTTTGCTCACTTCTCTGACTGAGGAGCATCATTCACCTTTTGCAGGTCACCAGGAAAGAAGGCCTGGAGTTGATTTTTTCAGGATAACCCCCCAGCGGGGCCCAGCTTAAGACAGGCTGCCCAGGGAGATGGTCTTTCTGGAGCAGGCCCTCATCATACCTGCCCCCATCATACTCCCCCATAACTTTCCTCCACCCTCCATGTACTTATATATATATCTTTTTTTTCCTTTTTTTTCTTTTTAAATTAAAGGGCATAGTTTTGTCAACTACAAGGTACATAGTAAAACTCCCACTGAAATTCGAACCCATGACACACGGGGACATACAGACCACAAAGTCTGTTCGTCTTATCCAACAGGCCACTGTGCCTGTTTATGAGGTAAGTGAACTTGGGAAATATATATCTGATTTCAGGCTGAGAAGCATGTAGGATATAGAAAATTCCTATTGTGCTGCATTGTGTTCTATTTTACCGTAATGATCCTAAAATGTTGTTTTTCTAATGTTTATTCTTTTTTTAATTTCATTTTATTTTTTATTGTGTTTCCGGCAATATCCATACTTTCGGAGATTTCTATAAATAAACTGGAAAACCCACAACCTATGAACTCTAAATATTTTTATGTGAGCAGTCGTCAGTGGGGAGTGGAGGAAGCTGTTGCCAAATCTTCAGTGGTGCCCCCACGGGTCCACGGGACTACGGTACAGGTGAAGGTGAGGTGAAGGTGAAGTCAGTTGTTCAGTTAATGGGGCAAAATGTAAATATTGTCTTATTTCCTTCATTCCTGTTTCTGATGTTTGTATATATTTTGATCATTGGCATTGTAGATCAGTGTGTGTGGTGTGTGTGTGTGTTGTGTGTGTGTGTGTGTGTGTGTGTGTGTGTGTGTGTGT
>CM060342.1:6410079-6425079 GCA_030674155.1 Stramonita haemastoma | reverse complement strand
ACAGAAAGTGAAAGGGATGATGTGACACTGTCACACATACACTGATACACATGCTTTTCCATCAGAAAGGACTGCAGATACCCTTTTTGATACTGTTATATATATATATATATATATATATATATATATATATATATATAATATATATATATATATATATATATAATATATATATATATATATATATCATCGTGGCTTGGCTTCGCAACGAAGATTAAGGGCACTGTCCACGTCTGGTGCAGGCTTGCTGGTGGCTGTTCAGTCCAATGCGTGACAAACAATCCCGTGTATAATATATATATATATATATATATATATATAATATATATATATATATATATATATATATATATATATATATATATATATATATGCATGCTGTTCTTTATCTATATAATGGTGTTATAACACACACAACACACACACACACACACAACACACACACACACACACACACACACACACACACACACACACACACACACACACACATATATATATATATATATATAATATATATATTATATGTATATATATATATTATATATATTATAATATATATATATATATATATATATATATATATATATATATATATATATATATATATATATGTATCAGGCCCATGGTTTGAAACTCTAAACAATGACTATTTCTCTTAATGCCAGGACCTCTGGCCATGTTCATTAAAGTCAAACACACTTTCAAATAAAACAAAACAATGCACACAGAGAGCCGATTTTGACAAGAGTGGTTTACCATACATACATTCCTACATTACTGTATAATGTAGGAGCTGGCCCAACACATGTGGACAGTTGTTTCGATGCTGTCTGGTCAAATAGGCACATCAGCGCAGTACATACCATGCATCTCGTAAAAAACAATTAAGCAGTTAAAGTGTGTGTTAAATTTCAAAAGATAAGTCATTAATGCTAAACGAAATAAGAATAAGTAGCATTACAGCTTTGGCACGAAGGTCCTTTCTCTTGCAGCCACGGGTCTTTCTCGGTCAAAACTGGGTGGAGCCTGACCAAAAAAGGGAGGATGCCGCGGCACCAGAAGCAGGCCAGCTTTAGCAAACGATCAGTCTCAGAGTGTGAAATATCGTTTATTAGTGTGTTTGTTTATTGATTTTCGGCATCTTCCGACACCTACTTTTTCCTACTTTTTAGATATGTTGTTTATGGTATTTTTATCTACCCATTGCACCAAGTTTG
This sequence comes from Stramonita haemastoma, assembly GCA_030674155.1. NCBI lineage: Eukaryota > Metazoa > Mollusca > Gastropoda > Neogastropoda > Muricidae > Stramonita > Stramonita haemastoma. Next base: position 6,423,859 of record CM060342.1, on the reverse strand, counting down.
AAAACTATTGCAATTAGTTCTTTGCGAAATGCAAGGATTGACTACACTACAGGAAAAGATGGAATAACAAATGAAATGATTAAATCAGTTTCACCTAGTCTTATAGAGACAATGCGGGATATTTTCAATTTAGTGTTAGAAACGGGTATATATCCCTCTGACTGGAAAGTGGGAGTGAATGTCCCGATCTATAAAAGTGGATGAACATATAATCCGGAAAACTACAGAGGAATTACGTTAACAAACACTATTGGAAAACTATTTTGTCAAATACTAAATCAAAGAATATCTGAATATTTAGAAAATAACAATAGTATTGTCAGAGAACAAGCTGGATTCAGGAAAACATGCAGAACAACGGACCATATCTTTCTACTTAACAATTTAATAGATAAAGTGCTAAAAGTAAAAAGTAAAAGACTTTATTGCTGCTTTGTAGATTTTCAGAAAGCTTTCGATAATGTGTGGCATGAGGGTCTTCTAATAAAGCTAAACGAAATAGGGATAACAGGTAAAACCTATAATGTTATTAAAAACATGTATTGGAATGCAACAGTAATTACAAACAGGCAAGGAAAACACACTGGTGAAATCAGAGTGAAAAGAGGGGTGCATCAGGGAAATACATTAAGCCCTACATTATTTAATATATATGTCAATGATATAGTTCAGTATATTGACTAGAAAGATTCACCATATATAACTTTGAGAGACCGAATTCCTTGTTTACTATATGCTGATGATCTAGCATTACTATCAACAACCAAAGTAGGTCTTCAAACTAAATTGAATAAACTTCAAGAATACAGTTCAAACTGGGGCTTAAAGATAAACAAAACCAAAACAAAGGTAATAGTCTTTACGAGATCACCACCTAAAATTCCCATACATTTTAAGTGTGGAGAGCATGTAATTGAAACAGTAGAAACTTACAAATATCTAGGTGTCATCTTTCATCAGAATGGTAAGTTTCAAGCAACACAAGAACATTTAGTAAAACAAAGTAATAAAGCATTGTACGCCTTTAAAAGAGCAGTTCATGGACAAAATTTAAAGACTACTATAATAATGCGTTTATTTGACTCATTAATAACTCCTGTTTTAACTTATGGAGCAGAAGTTTGGTTTCCTTTTTGTTTTCATGGGAGACAGAATTTCATATTGATGAATTGTTCAAGACATGCTTATCAAATCAGTTTCTGTATGAAACTTTTCATATAAAATTTTGTAAACAAATACTGGGAGTTCATAAAAAAGCATTGGTACTACCCACTCTGGGTGAATTAGGAAGATTTCCACTGACTCTTAAAATCATATGCCAGATAATATCCTTTTGGATTCATTTAACAGAATCAAAACCAAACTCTTATATTAGAATAGTATACGATTATTTGTATCAGACGAATACATGTGATAAATGGATCAATACAGTAAAAAATGTGACGCTCCACCACATAATGAGACGGAGTGCACATGAGGTCAATTTTTAGTTATTGACATGTTATTAATATGCAATAAAGTGGCTATCAAATACAAAAAACAGATTGAAAATCGGACAATTCTGTGCAAAGTTATTACAAGTTGAAATGATAGACTACAGGAAGTGGCAAAATGAGAAAGGGACAAGTTTATTTTCGTAACATGTTGTCAGAATGAGGGCTTGGGTATTTTCAAAACACATTTAAAAGCAAAAGGGATAAAAATTATGCCTTGATATTTCATTATAAGGTAGATAAACGGATATAGTTTAATAATTAATCAAAATCTCAAAATTGACAACTTGACCCCTACCTGCATTTAATGGCTCCTAGAGCAAAATTAGGTAATGTGCTAAGCGACTCATTTCGTGGCGGAGCGTCACAAATATCCTTTACACAATTGGGTTTAAACGTGTGTGGTAAAACCAGAGTACTTTTGATGTTCATCAGTTAAGTTATGCTGTTCAAAGAAAGCTTCAGACTATGTATAAAACAGTCTGGAACTACCAGAAAAAACAGTTTGCAAAACTAAAATGTTATGATTTTGTAACCAAGGAATACAGACTGGAACCATATCTTATTAACTAAGAAAACAAAACTCATAAAAATACTTTTTGTAAATTTCGCTTAAGCTGTCACGATTTAATGATAGAGAAAGGGAGACACCAAAATATGCCCAGAAAGGACAGAAAATGTAAATACTGTAACAAAATAGAAGATGAATTTCATGTACTCGATGAATGTGTGTTATATGATGAACTCAGAAACAATTTGTTATTTAAAGTTAAAACCAAAGACAAAGAACGTAAAAAAACATATAGATAAGGTAAGTGACATAATCGCAGTTGATATATATCAAGCAGATATCATTAGATATGTGAATGAATGTTTTGAGAAAAGAGAAAAAGAGAAGAAGAAGAATGCAACATGTTTTTAGTGGACATCATTTTGGGCAGAAAGATAATTAAAACTGATGTTTGTTTTGTTGTGTCAAATAAGTCCGCATGACTTAAATGGCAATAAAATATTTTGAATCTTGAATCTTGAATCACACACACACACACACAACACACACACACACACACACACACACACACACACACACACACACACACACACACACACACACACACACACACACACACACACAACTTCTCTCTCTCTGTCTCTCTCTATCTCTGTCTCTCTTTCATTTTCTCCACCTCTCCCTGTCTCTTACACACACAGACACACACACCTCTCCCCCCCCCCCCCCCCCCTCTCTCTCTGTTTCTCTGTCTATGTGTGTCTGTCCTTTCTTTCTCTTTCTTCCTCTATCTGCGTTAGTGCAGCCGCCGCTGTAGTCTAGTGGTTAGGGCGTTGGACTCGTAATCTAAAGGTTGCGGGTTCGATCCTAAAGGTTGCGGGTTCGATCCCAGCTTTCAGCTATGGTGTTGTGCCCTTGGAAAAGGCACTTTACGGCTATTTTCTCACCCCACCCAGGTGTAAAAGGGGTACCAACCTTGTGTTGGGGGTTAACCCTGCGATAGACTGGCGTCCTATCCAGGGTGGAGTCTACGACTCTCAGTCGCTTAACGCCACAGAAACCGGGATAAGCACCGGCCTGATGAGCCTTAGGCTTGGGACAGACTTTAACTTTAACTGCGTTAGTGCACATTTGTCTAGAAATATACTCATTTTTGCTATGTGATTACTTGGGAATAGAACCTCCTTTAGATTGAAGAAATGACAGAAAAAGTCATACTTGGAGAGCTTATTTCAGGGCAGAAATTGCTTAGTATCAAGAACTGAAATTAGTTCAAGGAGAGGCCGTTAAACAGGCTAGAATTGTTGAAAAATCTTCAGCTTCAGGGGGCGTTGCCCCCTGACCCCCACAAGGAGCTCTGCCCCTTCACCCCGCCAGGAGGCAATGCCCCCTGGAAACCCCCCCCCCCCCCCCCCCACCTTTCACGATTTTTGGAGTCTGTCAATTCCTATCCCTGCAACACTGAAACTTGATGGGGCATCAGAGACACGTGCGGGGATGTGCATACAGTAATATAAGGGGGGAATTATACTTAAATTGCTTCAGGATTGATTTTTTTTCTTCAGGATTTGGAATGTCCAGAGGACAAAAAAATGTGGATTGAGAGATTTTTTTTCACTTTCACCCATGTCAATGTGTTGTGATGTGAAAATCTGTCCACAGCAATACCATAAGCTATTCCCCCTTTCCAGCCCCTCCCCCCTCCCTTCCAACCTGTTATCCAGGAGGATGAATGTTTACTATTGTAAACTATTAGTCTCCTGGGTAAAGTAACTCACAGGGAGCTTTACACATATTTAGACTTTAAGAACCAGCATGCAGAGAAATTATGAATGAACAAATGGGGTGATCACTTAGATTGAAATTGTTTTAAGCGAAGTGCACACTTTAGGCCAACGATTGTTTTTGATTTAGCCCAGTTAACTGCTGTAGAAATATTTCTTGTTATGAAGAAAATTTGGACCAAATGGCTATAGATATTTTCTTTTCAGCTGTAAAGTGTGTAGACATTGTTAAAATGTAAGCACTATTTGTCGATGGAGGTCTTTGAAAATTGAGAGTGAGGTCCTTGAAAGTCCTTGAAAAGTCCTTGAATTTTCTTCCCAAAGATCTGTATGAACCCTGGTGTGTGTGTGTGTGTCTGTGTGTGTGAGTGAGTGAGTGAATGAGAGTGTGAGTGTGAGTGTGTGTGTGTGTGTGAGTGAGAGTGTGAGTGTGTGTACGTGTGTGTGTGTGTGTGTGTGTGTGTGTGTGTGTGTGTGTGTGTGTGTGTGTGTGTGTGTGTGTGTGTGTGTGTGTGTGTGTGTGTGTGTATTTATTTATTCTTCTATATCAAGGATGATGAAATAAGCACTCATGTGCTTTTTTTACATCCAGTCCCTGTGTGTATGCAGTTTTTGTAAATCCTGTCAATCTGTTCCCACCGGGACATGATGGCCTACTCTTATGAAAGGCAGAACAGGATTTAACGTGTGCGCAAGATGTTCTGCATGCGTTTGCACACGGGACCTCGGTTGTGTGTGTGTGTGTGTGTGTGTGTGTGTGTGTGTGTGTGTGTGTGGTGTGTGTGTGTGTGCATGAGTAGGTGCATGCGGGCGCACATGTGGGCACACAGGATGGCCTGGTGGTCAGAGTGATGTACTCCTGATCTGTTGACCCAGGTTTGAATCTCGTTCAAGAGGATTTTTCTTCTGGAGTTAACATCAGTGGTGACTCCACTCCCCCCAAAGGTCCTTCGGATGAAACTATAAATCGAGGCCCCATGTGCAAATGCACACAGAACATCTTGCTTACACCTGAAATCCTGTTACCATTTTGAAAAGAATAGGCCATTGTGTGCCAGTGGGAACAGATTACATTTATACACATGCATACTCACAGGGAGTGTATGTAAAGAGCATGCAAGTGCTTATCCCATTATCCTCAATATAAAGAATAAATACGATAGAAAGATAAATAAATAAATAAATACATAAATAAAAATGACTCCATGATTGTATTTTTTCAAGAGGCTTGCTGATGGCAAAAAAAAAGAAGAGGGCATATTATAAAGTTTTCAGTCCTTAGAATATTTCAGATTTGTATAATTTATCACTCAAGTCTCAGGAAATGTTTTTCCCCCATGTAATGTTTGTTACTAGGCCCTATTTGTGATAGGCTGGCAAGTGGGAATCCAAAGCCTAACTCTGATGTGTGGCCTTTTAAACAAACCTGTTGACAGATTAGGTCACCAGGTGTGTAGGTCTTGTGTGTAGCCTATAGGCTAGGCCTAGTGATTTGTTAGGCCCTCTAGGCCTATTCTAAAATTTGAGGTGTAGGCCTATGTTCAAAGCATGGGAAGTGTCCTTGTGTTTGGAATTTTCACCTTGAAAAGTTTGAGGGTATTGCTTAGAGAGGTCCAAGACACACACACACACACACACACACACACACACACACACACACACACACACACACACACACAGTGTAGTCTATGGCGGTATAGATCTATAGCCTATTTAATGTCTTTCAATCAAGTCTCAGGAGATGGTCTTTGATAGGTAATGTTTGTTACTAGGCCTATTTTGTGAACAGGCCCTGTGAGTGGAATCCAAAGCCTAACTCTGATGTGTGGCCTTTTAAGTAAACAAAGGTTTGGCCACCCCTATCAGTGTTGACAGATTATGTCAGAGGTGTGTAGATCTTTTTTTTTCTTTTTTTTTCCATCCTTATTGTGGAAGGTGACTGGAATGCTAAGGTGGGACCTGATGCCTATGACACCTGGGCAGGAACCACAGGACGATTTGGACTGGGAGAAACAAATGACAGAGGACAGCGGCTGCTGGAATTCGCAAAGAAGCACAAACTGACTTTGGCTAACACACTCCACCCTCACAAGCCATCCAGAACATCAACCTGGCACTCACCAAATGGTCTGATTCATAATCAAATTGATTACATTCTGTCACCCCAAAGATTCAAATCCAGCATAAACAAGGCAAACACAAGAACATTCCCAGGAGCTGACATTGGCAGTGACCACGACCTTGTACTTACCACCATCAGGCTGAAACTGAAAGCAAAACAACAGCCAAAAAGCCCACGCATAAGATTCGACCTGGAAAAACTGAAAGACCCAACAGTGGTTGAGATCTTCCAAGCCAACATTGGAGGAAAGTTCGCCGCACTCACAGCCATCGACAATGATGTGGACACATTGGCCAACAACATCAAAGAAGTGCTAACGACAGCAGCAGAAGAAACATTAGGAAGAAGCAGAACAAAGAAACAACCTTGGGTGACAAATGAGGTTCTTGACCTCTGCGACAAAAGAAGAGAACTTAAAAAACAAAAGTTCACAAGTCAAGAAGCTTACAAGAAGTACATGGATAGCCACAGAGAAGTGAGGAAAAAGATGAGAGAAGCCAAAGAAGCGTGGATAGAAGAACAATGCAACAACATCGAAGCTGGAATGACCAAGGGAAACAGCAAAACAGCTTACGACACTTTGAAAGCACTAACGAAAACCACACAGCCTAAAGCCTCTGTTATTGAAGACAAAGAAGGAAATCTTTTAACGGAAAACAATGCCATCCTCCAACGCTGGACAGAATACTGTGAGGGATTGTACAACTACCCACTACGCCCAGATACCAACATAGTTTCTGACAAACCCCCTGAACACCAAGATAAAGACCCACCAATACTAAGGTGTGAAGTAGATGCAGCTATTAGACAATTGAAGAAGGGGAAGTCCCCTGGAATCGATAACATCCCAGCTGAACTCATAAAAAATGGAGGGAATGAAACAGCAAGGTGATTCACAGAACTTTGTCAGAAGATCCACGACACCAAAGAATGGCCAAAAGAATGGACACAGTCTCTTGTAATACCCCTGCCAAAGAAAGGAAACCTCAAACAATGCCAGAACTACAGAACCATCAGTCTCATAAGTCATCCTAGCAAGATCATGCTGCAGGTAGTCCTCAACAGACTGAAAAACCAAGCGGAAAAACTCCTGGCAGAAGAACAAGCGGGCTTTAGACCAAAACGCAGCACAATGGAACAAATTTTCAATCTGAGAATTCTGATAGAGAAGCATCTCCAACACCAAAAAGACTTGTACCACAATTTCATAGACTTCAAAAAGGCCTTTGACAGGGTATGGCATGACGGCCTCTGGCAAGTACTCAGGCACTTCAACATTGACAGCTGTCTAATTGAAGTCATCAAAGCTCTGTACGAGAATGCAGAAAGTGCAGTTTTTATGAATAATCACGTGGGCGAGTTCTTCAAGACCACGGTTGGGGTTCGCCAGGGCTGCCTTCTCTCACCTGTACTCTTCAACCTCTTCCTCGAAAACATCATGACAGAGACACTGCAAAACCACCACACTTCCATCTCCATTGGTGGAAGACCCCTTTGCAACCTCAGATTTGCAGATGACATTGACCTCATGGGCAGCAGCAAACAAGAACTGCAAATCCTCACAGACAATTTAACAGATCGAGCGAGCGCATACGGCATGGAGGTCAGTACAGAGAAATCAAAGATCATGGTCAACAGCGCGAGTAATGACATCACGGAAATAAAGATGAATGGAGAAACACTAGAAGAGGTGAGCCAATTCAAATACTTAGGCTCCATCCTAACAAAAGATGGCACATCAAACAATGAAGTGAAAGCTCGCATTGCAACAGCAACATCTGCTCTAGTCAGACTCGAGAAGATCATCAGAAGCAACAACATCAGCTTCTGCACCAAATACCACCTTTACAAATCCCTCGTGATATCTATCCTCCTATATGGCTGTGAATCATGGACTCTGACAGCAGAGTTAGAGAGGAGAATCCAAGCATTCGAGAACAAGTGCCACAGAAGACTCCTCAAAATATCATACAAAGAACACAAGACCAATAACTATGTGAAAGAAGAAATCAAAAAGCGTGTGGGCCCCCAAGAGCCTTTGCTCTCCACCATAAAGAGGAGAAAGCTGATGTGGTTTGGTCACACCACAAGACACAACACCCTAGCAAAAACCATCCTGCAAGGAACAGTCGAGGGCAAGAGAAGAAGAGGCCGCCAAAAGAAATCATGGGTTGACAACATCAAAGACTGGACCGCCCAACCCCTGCAACACCTCCTACTAGCCACACAGGATCGTGAAGCATGGAAAAAGATCTCTGTTGCGTCTTCTCTCATGTCCCCCCTACGTCCTTTGGGACATGGGACTGAGTGAGTGAGTGAGTGAGTGTAGATCTTGTCTGTAGGCCTATTACATAGGTTGTAGGCTAGGCCTAGTGACTTGCTAGGCCCCTAGGCCTACTGCTTCCCTGTTAAAATTTGAGGTGTAGGCCTATGTTCCAAGTAAGTGTCCTTGTATTTGAAATGTTCACCTTGAAAAGTTTGGTTTTGTCTGTGTGTGTGTGTGTGTGTGTGTGTGTGTGTGTGTGTGTGTGTGTGTGTGTGTGTGTGTGTGTGTGTGTGTGTGTGTGTGTGTGTGTGTGTTCCCCCCCCCCTCCCAACTATTAGTCCCTTAGCATATCCAGCACTCCTACAGACGCACAGACACACACACACACACACACACACACACACACACACACACACACACACACACACACACACACACACACACACACACACACACACACACACATGCACATTGTGTGCTGATGGAAACATGACAAAGAAGAAGAGGTGTTGGTCTACACCCTGAAGAGGATGAAGAAGACAGTCCAGATTCCATGCATGCCTTATTCACATTCCATTTTGAACTTCCAAGCCTCCAGGGAACCTCAAAATGCTAATGACATTGGAGGTATGGAATCATCTACATGTGAAAAGATGAGTTACAACATTTTTTTTTCTCTTGATAAAATAATTTGTTATGTGTAGAATCATTATCATTTTTCTTTCTTTCTTTCTTATTTTTTTTTTTAATTTTTATTCTTTTATATCGAGGATAAAAGAATAAACACTCATGTGCTTTTTTTTTCATCCAGTCCCCGTGTGTATGCAGTTGTGTAAATATTGTCATCTGTTCCCACCAGCACATAATGGCCTAACTCTTACAAGCAGAACAGGATTTAACGTGTGCACAAGATGTTCTGCATGCGTTCGCACAGGGGGCCTCAGTTTACAGTCTCATCGAAGGACTTTTGGGGAGAGTGGAGTCAGCACTGATGTTAACTCCAGGAGAAAAATCTCCTCAACCTTTAATGAAATTGAGAAAGCTTGGAGACACTGCTAACTCGTTACATGTTGAGAAAAAAAATTGTTTAATGTTGACCACTGTTTAATAAGTGTTTTTGAAAAAAAAAAAGTCAATTAAGGTTTTAAGTTTGGGAGAAAAAATCTGGCCTTTTCTATCTGAAACCATAGAAAGTGGTATAGTTAATTTCTAAGGACAAGGTTGTTTTTAGGAATCTGGTTTTGGTTTTATCTCATTGTATGTGTGATCGCTGTGGATTTTCCCACAACACGGTGTCTGTCCTTATTCTGGGTTTTTCTTTTCTTTGTTTTTTTTTCTTCTAATCATATTACATTAATCCTGAAAGTCTGTTTGAACATCGAGACCCATTCTGTTGAGGAGGAGGAGGATCAGTAGAATTTTGACTTGTGTGGCTTATCAAGGTGACTGTTGTGTAGTTATCAAGGTGACTGTTGTGTAGTTATCAAGGTGACTGTTCTGTAGTTATCAAGGTGACTGTTCTGTAGTTATCAGGGTGACTGTTCTGTAGTTATCAGGGTGACTGTTCTGTAGTTATGACTGCTGTGTAGTTATCAGGGTGACTGTTGTGTAGTTACCAGGGTGACTGTTCTGTAGTTATCAGGGTGACTGTTGTGTAGTTATCAGGGTGACTGTTCTGTAGTTATCAGGGTGACTGTTCTGTAGTTATCAGGGTGACTGTTGTGTAGTTATCAGGGTGACTGTTGTGTAGTTATCAAGGTGACTGTTGTGTAGTTATCAGGGTGACTGTTCTGTAGTTATCATGTGAGGCGACTGTTCTGTAGTTATCAAGGTGACTGTTCTGTAGTTATCAGGGTGACTGTTCTGTAGTTATCATGCAGGGTGACTGTTCTGTAGTTATGAGGGTGACTGTTGTTCTGTAGTTATGAAGGTGACTTCTGTAGTTATCAGGGTGACTGTTCTGTAGTTATCAAGGTGACTGTTCTGTAGTTATCATGCAGGGTGACTGTTCTGTAGCTATCAGGTGACTGTTCTGTAGTTATCAGGGTGACTGTTGTTCTGTAGTTATCAGGGTGACTGTTCTGTAGTTATCAGGGTGACTGTTCTGTAGTTATGACCGTTGTGTAGTTATCAGGGTGACTGTTCTGTAGTTATCAGGGTAACTGTTCTGTAGTTGTCAGGGTGACTGTTCTGTAGTTATCAGGGTGACTGTTCTGTAGTTATGACCGTTGTGTAGTTATCAGGGTGACTGTTCTGTAGTTATCAGGGTGACTGTTCTGTAGTTATCAGGGTGACTGTTGTGTAGTTATCATGCAGGGTGACTGTTCTGTAGTTATCAAGGTGACTGTTCTGTAGTTATGACTGTTCTGTAGTTATCAAGGTGACTGTTCTGTAGTTATCAGGGTGACTTCTGTAGTTATCAGGGTGACTGTTCTGTAGCTATCAGGGTGACTGTTGTGTAGTTATCATGCAGGGTGACTGTTCTGTAGTTATCAGGGTGACTGTTGTGTAGTTATCAGGGTGACTGTTGTGTAGTTATCAGGGTGACTGTTCTGTAGTTATCAGGGTGACTGTTGTGTAGTTATCAGGGTGACTGTTGTGTAGTTATCAGGGTGACTGTTCTGTAGTTATCAGGGTGACTGTTGTGTAGTTATCAGGGTGACTGATCTGTAGTTATCAGGGTGACTGTTCTGTAGTTATCAGGGTGACTCTCTCTCTCTCTCTCTCTCACAGTCTCTGTTGTTGGATGTAAAGAAAGCACATGAGTGTTTATTCCCTTATCCTGATATAAAAGCACCCCTCTCTCTCTCTCTCTCTCTCTCTCTCTCTCTCTCTCCTCTCTCTCTCTCTCTCTCTCTCTCTCACACACACACACACACACACATACACTCACATACACACACACACTCACACACACGCACGCACGCACGCACGCACGCACGCACGCACGCACGCACGCACGCACACACACACACACACACACACACACACACACACAGAGCGACACACACACACTCTCTCTCTTATCAAAGACCAAGGAAGCCAAAAAGACCAAAGCTGCTTCAAAAAGCAAATACATGTGTATTCTTGCAAAAGCTACATCACCACTTGCTCGATGTGCATGGTAAAATGGTAATTGATACATTATCCACACTCAGGGTGCACGCTCAGATTACTTTGGTCGGTATACATTTCATAGCTCACAAGGATAACAAGGTTAACAAGTTATTTAATCAACAGGTCCTGCTTAACAGAGACTTCTGTATAATTATATTCACTGTGTGAAAGCGTATCACACAAAACCAGAAAAAAAAACAGCACACACACACGTATGCACGCACGTACACGCACATGAAACGCATATTCATCTCATATCACTTTAAGTGAACAGACGTAAAATCAAAGACACACAAGAAATGCCCCAAAACAAGCATACCAAAAAATAAAAAAAAAGGGAACCCCCTTTTTGAAAAAACAAACAAAACAAAAAACCGCGACTCAAAAACATTTCCATCAAACTAACAGCAAAAATTTTTTTTTTTTTTTTCAAATAAAACAGGAGTAACCTTTTGGCAAAAAAAATTACCGGTAAGTTGCGTTAATTGTTGAGTAAAACCAGAGGTATTGGAAAAAATGATTTTAATTTTAAACAAATTTAAGTATAAAGCGAGCCAAAACAAAGCTTAACAAAGCAACCCACCCCCAAAACAAAACAACCCCCCCAAAAAAAACAATGAGAGGCAAGGCACAACCGGGTCTTAAACAAAACTGCCCTCAGATTCGCCAATCAAAAACAAACCTACAGTACTGAAAAAATATATATATAATGATCAATGAGGTTTTAAAAAAAAAAAATTATTTCTTTGTTCCTTGGCTAGAAGAGCTCAGAGGTTCTCCAATTGTGAGGCTAAATTTTTGAGTACACACACACACACACACACACACACACACACACACACACACACACACACACACACACACACACACACAGCTTTCATCATACAGCCAACACATACAAATTTTCTTAGTGTGCCTGGCTTAGATCAGGCACCACTGAACACCAGTGAAGCTACCCAGAAGCAGTGCAGGGCCCCTCTGGCTGGAGGCCCCATGGCACTGGTGGCCTAAACATTGATGAGCTTGAGTAGACTTCTGATCCTGAGGATTCAACATGAAAACAGGTCTAGGCGTGGCTGGGGCAGGGAGATTGGAATGAGTGACATGGGGAAACAGGACAGGAATGTTGTAGAAGATGTGAGGCAGAACCAAGAAAATGAAACAAAACAAATCAACAACAACAACAAAAAAGATAAAATTGCTTTGATACTATATCTTACATCGCAAGAAATGAATTGATTTAAGACTGATTAGATCGGTAAACATTTATCTTACAGTCTAGCCACACACTTAAAATTGAATTGTTCACATCACACCCTCAAAAAATCTTTAGGCAATTCTTTACTTAATCTCTTAACACTCACCACCTCCCCCCCCCCAAAAAAAAAATAAAAAAAAAATCCCCAAAACCCCAATATAAAGAACCCAAATAAACAAAAGGACTCTAACATAAATCTTCTTTTGTCGACAATAGGCAGCTTTTTTGTTTAGTTCATTTTTCCTGAGTTTTTGTTTCTGTTTTTCAAAGAAATTTTCACACACACACACACTCATTTACCAAGCCAGAGAGACACAGTAGTTGCATGAAGGGTTACAGTTGGTCCAACGATTTGAGCTGGCGCACACATTAATTCCTGTTCAGCTATTCATAAGAGTAGGCCATTGTGTGCTGGTGGGAACAGATGACAAGATTTACAAAACTGCATACACGTGGGGATTGGACATAAAAAAGCACACGAGCGCTTATTCCATTATCCTCGATATAAAAGAATAAATAAATAAATACATAAATAAATAAATGAATTCTTAAAAAATACTTTAAAAATTGACATGCATGAAGTGTATATATATATATATATATATATATATAATTGTACCTGACTTTGTGGTCCCTTTTTTTTTTTTTTCTTCTCTTGCTGCATCAACTGTGTATTGTACACCTGTTCACCTGTGCTCTTAACCTTGTTAACAGTCAACCGCCCCTTCTCCCCCTCCCCCACTTCTTCTCCTCCTCTTCCTAACCTGAATCCCCTGAAGAGACTTAAGGCTCTAGCAAGACTTAGCCTAGTACAGTCCCGTACTTAAAAAGAAAATCATCGACCTTGTGCCACAATAAGACAGCTGGAGTGTGCTTTTGTATAGAATTTATATCAATGTTATAACTTCTTTCATTCCTGTGTGGGGCAGCAGGGGGAGGGGGGGGGTCGGTTAGTATAAATAGCATTGCCACCTTTTGGAAATTTTGTGCTAGGAATTCCCTCTTTTCTATCCCTCTCTTTGATTTTGCTTTGTGTTCCTTTTTCTCCTTGTCACCCCCTTCTAGTTTGTTTTCTTTCTTTGTCCTTTCTCCTGCCTTCTTTTTCATAAAGAACAATTCTCTTACACACAGTCAGATATATTGGGCCTGACTTGTCAGGTGCTTAATGGCAGTGTAACACATTTTCACCCATATAATTGCTTTCTGAGCAATTGATGGAGAAACCCTTA